>WEDG01009933.1:0-69558 GCA_017591395.1 Schistocephalus solidus | reverse complement strand
TATATATATATATATATATATATATATATATATATATTAATATGCGTAAAGATTCGAGGTCCCGTTATCTTATCGCGTCTCATCATCTCCTGAAGAAGATGAAGGGGCGAGTTCAGGGACCAAAATGTATTTGTACTGACGTTTCGAAAGCCTTCTCGCTTCCAACATCAGAGTAAAGTGCTTGCTGCTCCTGGTGGTCTTGAGTTAGTAAGTCTTGCCGCGTGCTTCGTTTTATATCCATGGTGGACGCGTGAACTTTGACCTGCCCGATTGCCGCTGACTTTCTTAGACATCACAATTTTGGCATGGCATTGTGATGCAAGGTATGTTGGTGAAACGGGCAAACGCCTGGGCACAAGGTTGCATGAACACCAACTTGCAATCAACTGCAAAGACAAGTTGTCTTTGGTTTATGGTCACGCACAACAGCTGAACCATGATTTCGCCTTTGACAAAACAAGGGTGATTGGCCGAGCCAATGAGGAAGATAGCCAGATTGGTGCTCGAGAGCTGGTCCTCGACTGGTACACTCAACCGAGCTATAGACTTACATCCCGCCTACCAGGCGCTTCAGTACACGGCTCGGATCAGTTCGGCCAGGGCCAATAAGGCAAACAAAGCACACGGAACCGAGGCCCAGGCTCACGGAAAAGCGGGGTGGCGGCCGAAGGTCACATGACCAAAATCAAACACTGCCTCACGAATGCGCCCGTAAAACGGATAACAACTCACGAGAGCAGCAACGACTGCTCAGTCCGCTGATTGACGTGGGGAGGCCAACAGACACGCTGCCTTGCCTAAACCTACGACGGCTCCAAAGGGGACAGCAGTCACGCGAGCCCGCCAGCGTTCAGCCTCGGGGAGGTCTAAGGAAGTCAGCGGCAATCGGGCAGGTCAAAGTTCACGCGTCCACCATGGATATAATACGAGGCACGCGGCAAGACTGGCTAACTCAAGACCACCAGGAGCAGCAAGCACTTTACTCTGATGATGGAAGCGAGAAGGATTTCGAAACGTCAGTACAAATACAATTTGGTCCATGAAC
The DNA here is from genome assembly GCA_017591395.1 of Schistocephalus solidus. Taxonomy (NCBI): domain Eukaryota; kingdom Metazoa; phylum Platyhelminthes; class Cestoda; order Diphyllobothriidea; family Diphyllobothriidae; genus Schistocephalus; species Schistocephalus solidus. The sequence continues at coordinate 68,513 of WEDG01009933.1, read as the reverse complement.
TCGCCCCCTCATCTTCTTCAGGAGATGATGTAGACGTGCGATACTATATATATATATATATATATATATATATATATTTAAATATCAAAGTAAAATGTTATATGGGAATTAATAAGTAACTGTTGTATGTAAATAGGCAACGCTGGTTCCGCAGGTCATCGGCAGACTTGTGGTAAGTGTGCATTAAATAGTTAAAATGTAAAACGTGTCGGAAAATCGATATTGCTGAATCCGTCCTGCCAATAGGTGTCATTGTTGCTCGAAATCTCAATTTGTTTGGCAACCGCCTTTGCCACTTTATGTTGAGATTGTTGTACACGGCATTCAATTCAATTTGCCGATTTATGCACGAGTGATCAGAATGAATGGCCTTTAAAAGGGAGCCCCTATGGGCTCACTTATCTCTTGCGTCCTAGCGGAAGTAACAAGGCAAAAATAAGAATCTTGTGTCCTGCCAATTGTATGCCCTAGGTTATGGGTACGCTATGTTGATTGCACGTTTGTCATCGTTAAAAGGGACCTACTGGAAATACGGCGCATTATTATTAAGTCGACGATACCTGGAATAACCTACACGCTCGAAAACGAAATTGAAAACCAACTACCTTTTATTGAAGTCCTCGTACAGCGAATAAATGACGGGACCTTGTTAACATCCGTTTACCGAAAAGAGGCTTATGTGGATGTTATCGTACATTATGACAGCAAACGCCCTGTCACTCACAAACGAAGCGCTGTCAAAACACTCCTCAATCGAGCTTTATCGTATTGTTTTACCAAGGAACTTTACAAAACTTAACTCACTTACCTATTCAAACTGTTTTGCAAAAATGGTTATCCAAGAAAATTTATACACCGATGCATGAGACGACAGAAGTTAAAAATAAATGTCAAGTAACACGATGTTTTCCGGTCAAGTGCCAGAATCAAAGAACTGTCGAACACTTCCGTACATCGACAACGTGCCTGCACTCGTTGAAAGGCACCTGCAGAAACATCAACACCAAGTGGCACACAAACCAACGACTAGACTACGCAATCAGCTTGTCCACCCTTAGGATAGGATAGGTAGTATAAGAAGCAGCATTAATAGTAGTAGTTATTGTAGAAGCAGCAGCAGTCACTTTTCATGGTCATATCGATTGGCAGAGGGCATCATCTATGGCGCATAAATTTAGGTATCAACTCTATAGTTATCATGTTTCAAACGAATTGCATCATTTCAGAAACGTCAAGTAGCTTGCAAGCTTATTTTACGTTTTCAAATGTTTGCCTTATTGAATTTTTTGTTTCTACTGTTAATACATTTTACCATTAGCTTGCTGAATATTCCACTAATGCCGATATAAGTGTGGTTAATACTCAGTCGATATCGTGATAACGGCTTCAGCTTTTGATGAGCTTGAAAGGTGGTATTGCGCAAGTACAAATTTTAATCACCTAATGCTAACCCTTCATGAATAATATATCTGAAAACGACGAAATGGGCCTGAAAGCAATCAATAGAAATCATTTTATCATAAATAACACTTTTATCTGAAAAAAAGATTTAAAATTAAAAGGTACTCGTAAAATTGATTGTGACAACCATTTTGTTAATTAAGAAGGTTACAGCACTGATAAGTGTTTTTATTGATCATTGTGTCCAAAGTCAACATGAGCAGTATAATCTCTCTAGATTTTTTTACGGACGTGAAGCACACAGTTAGAACGTAATCGGAATTCGCTGTTTCTGCAAGCTTACTTGATATGTTACAATGCCAGTTTTGGTTAAAACCAACGTGCCGTTTCATTTTGCTATCTGATTGCATGAGCATCGCAGTAAAGGCAAACGAATTAAATATTGTCTCACTAAGACACTTTGGTGCAAATTTACTTTTGTTCCGGATAGGTTTCACTAAAACATGATATCAGGACTGAGTTATGAAAAATGTTTATGTTTCAAAAATATTATAATTGCTATTTTTGTATAAGTATACACATTTAAAACATTTTACGCTGTTCACAGGTACAGCAACATCCACCTTATGTCGTTGGTCTATTTATCGTCGCCTGGTTTGTTTTATGAAAAAGACTGCAAATGCTTATGTCCATTGCCATCAATAAACTTAAATCATTTTTATTTAATGATCGGTAGAAGACCTGCAACAATTATAAAAGGTTTTACTGTGAAGAACGGACAAACATTCTTCCTTAGTTTCATTCAATTAAAAGAGGCGTACCTCCTTGCTCGCTCCAGCATTGGGTTGGATAATCGTAAATATCAGTTTTTCATACACTTCTTAAATCCATAGTCTAAGATAGTTTTTTATTTTATTTTAAGAGTGATGCTTTATTGAATTGGTGGTTTCTACTGACAAGAAATTTTACCATCAGCTTTTTGATTATCCCACTAACGCCAATTTAAATGCGTTAATAGGCCAGTTGATATAATGATACCGACATGACTAAGCAAGTGCAGATTTTCCGGATCAGTGTCTACTTAGAAGAATCAGGTAGAATTCATTCAAAACTTTCCTGGTGTTTCTGCCATTCCCAGCATCTGATTATCATATCTATTGGTAGAGATTGTCTGCAAAGCAACTTTTTTCCAAAAAACAGACATTTTCCACCCATTAGTGATCATATTTGCGAACGCCTCATCTAAAAACGCCGTTCTGCTACACGGAATCTTCAAATTCCACCCAAGGCTTCATAATATCATAAAAGGGCGGAGCTCATTCAAAAGGACGTGACCAGACGTGTCAGAGAGTTTTGCTATTAAATCGATTTATAAGCTCTATAAATTTTCAGGTTTAAAAATCATTCATTAAATGCGGGTTTTGCAATGTTTCACATTTTCCATGCCAAGGATATTATTGAGAAAACAAAAATTATTATGGAAATTTCCAGCACCTTTCTTCAGGTGAGACGCAAGCGGCAAGCAACATGTCTGGCTAGGATACTCAACAGGGGACTGCAAAAAAAGTAAAAAAAGAGTCATTGCATTTAAATGTCTGTTCACCTGTGAAAATTTCTAAATTAATAAAGTAATAAAAAATATGGCGTTACTTGCAACTTTCAAAGTCATTTTTTTAAGTGCAGGATGATTTATTTAAACCCATTTAAATTTTTATCTTACGGCCAGTTCGCTTAATGGTAAACGAAATGTTCAATTTTTATTCACAATCAAGCTCAAAACATGAGGTCATATGCAGGCTCTTTGACAACTACATCATCATCCATCTTACTGCTAATTTGTGAGTTAAAAAAAACAAGCGCACACAAACCTTTTGTGAAATGACTGCGTTGATTATGGCTATCGTCAGTCCCTTTTAACGATGACAAACGTGTAATCAACATTGCGGACCCATAACCTAGGGCTAACCATTGGCAGGGCAGAAGGATCTTATTTTTGCCTTGTTACTTCCGGTAGGAAGCCAGAGATATGTTAGACCATAGGGGCTCCCTTTTAAAGGCCATTTATTCTGATCACTTGTGCATAAATCGGCAAATTGAATTAAATGCCGTGTACAACAATCTCAACATAAATTGGAAAAGGCGGTAGCCAAACAAATTGAGATTTCGAGCAACAATGACACCTATTGGCAGGACGGATTCAGCAATATCGATTTTCCGACACGTTTTAAATTTAACTATTTAATGCACACTTACAACAAGTCTGCCGATGACCTGCGGAACCAGCGTCGACTATTTACATACAAAATTTACTTATTAATTCCCATATAACATTTTACTTTGAAATATATATATATATATATATATAAATATGCAGATATCAACGTTAATTATGTCTGCAGAATGACCTAACAATAAAAGTACAAATTTAAAAAAAGAACCTCTGAAAAAAAGATCTGTAAATAGATTACTTATTATAAAAATCATTTCTCATCATTTAACAAATTAACCTGGATTTTTCAAGATAGGTTAATCGACCATTTCTACAAAACAACGTGATTTTTTAATAACACAAGAGACCGATTTACATAGATAGAGCGCTTTTTCGAAAACTGGAAAAATGTTTGAAAATGTGTATGGGATAAATAATGACATTAAATATTCTTTTTATATTGAAGCAATGTTCCTTTTATTGCTTTAATTTTGTTCAGATTGCTATGTGATAATTAACATGCAATGTAAAACCTTTTAAATCAAAACAAATCGCAAAAACTGTCAACGTGATGCCTGTTCTTTTATGAATTAAATATTTCCAGAAAACACAAAAACTCAATGAATTGTATTAGGTAGTATTTATTGAAGCAGTCACATTGCGAAATAACGTTATCGTTTGCGAATCATCTATCAAAAGTCAAGAAGATAAAATATAGTTTTAATGGTAAACAGCCTTTTTTCAACACTAATATGTAAGCAGTTGATTGCCTATGAAGCGATGAATGAGCACTAAAGGCCGTGGCTGACGGGTGGATTGACAGTCAGATTGCGATGTCTGTTACCGATTTGGCCCTCCCCTTAGTGAAATCCGAATTGGTTATGTCAGGAGCAGCTTGCTTATTTCTTTAAACATAATTTTTCAGTAACTTCCTAGGCATTACTTAACGTTCCCTTTCGCGAGCCAGGGTTTGAAGCACGATTTTCCCGCGATTTAAAGCGAATTTCAACTCCGTTTGCTGTTCCTCGTGGTTGAGCAACGTTTTTAGTTTCCTGTAACAATGGCCCTATCAAAGCACACCACGCGCATTTTCAATGCTGACACCTTTGAAGTTTTCTTAATTTCTTAATTTCTTAATTTTCTTAATTTCAAACTGCTCTAGCGGGTAGGCTCACGTTATTTCGATTCTAAGCGCCCTTTGCAATATTATTAAGCCTTTGGCGACGCTGAGAACGGCCTCATGCGCGTTGGCATTCGCAAATCCGATCAACCATTGGCGGTTAATGGCTGCTTTTATTTTAAAAGAACGCGGCTTGAAAGATGCTCTGTACCGATCGATATTAGCATGAGAGTCTACGAATGGCAGAGTAAAAAGGAAAGTATTCGGCTACATTTACCGGATGCGTTAATATAGAAATAAGATTTGTTCTGCGGTGCTTTGAACAGAGAGCACACAGACGACGCCGCTGTCACGAAATCACCTGAGTTAATAACACACCAAAAGAGACATTTGATGATTGTCTAACAAACTGATGGTACAAACGGCTTTTTTGCTGAAGCAAACATTTCATATATATCGCATTATAAAGATGCGATAAAATATCACTTTGAAACTGTAGAACAATATGCGGTGTAGTTATTTGACATTCCTCAAACCCAAGATCAAAAAGAAGACAATCTGTTTCCATTGAATTTACGTATAACGGACAGCAGTGAAACTGAATTTCAAAAAATGGTTTTGTGCAGCAAGAATGCAAACGTCTTTTCATATTGCTGCTCAAGATAGGCCTTATGGTGGCAGGGAATTTTCACTGCATAGAAAAAGGTGTTTGCTATCATAACCAATTGCTACTGTAATCTGGCCATGGATAAGACACGAAGGATTGGCAGGTTCTCTCAGCAATGCTCACTTACCACTGTCCTAAATTGAAATATCGTGGCAAAACGCCAATGCGCACACTGTTGTGCAAAGACCAAACGCCTATAAGTATAATTGTTCGCGTATAGGTCTAGTTCGAGTCGTCTGACTCACGTGAAATCACGACAATTTGGTGGTGGCCTCCATGCCTCGCGAAGATTTGAGTCGTGTCACCTGGGTGCTATGGCATAGTGCTTATAAAACTGGAGTAACGCAATATGCCTATGCGTGATGTTGGTTCCTCACAACCACGCCTCCAGTAGCTACTTCCTCGTCGTGTTGACGGCCCACGGCAGCATCCGCCTGCTTGCGAAGTCAAACGGCTCGTAGTGCTGGAATATTCGTGGGATGATGTGTCGTCCTCTTGTTACTTTTTAGTGGTGAGGACATTTCTCGCACGGGATATGATACACAACGGCCAATTGCTCGCACACGTCTAGCCAGTCCTTCAACTTCATGAATCAGGCACACATGACGGTAAACGGTTGACGGGTGATGCCCACGCCTAACCATATCGCAATGCGTTTTTGTAGCCAAGTCTGTATACCGCCGGAAGTTTGAACTGATTTTTGTCTTTGTTGTCATTTTAGCTCTATTTATAATCTGCGGCGCGTACAGATGTCTTCGGCTGATGGTAAAAGCTGATCCTAATATGACGAAAACAGCCAAATTATAGACAGATCGGCTTCCGATGTTGCTCCAACACCTCTTTTGCGTTGCTATTTTTGAGCGGCAACAAAATTGACTGCAGACGTTATTTTTCAGGCATTAATAATGCCATACTACCATATGGACTTTTTACAACTCCAATTTAAAGAGAGTTCTAGAATGCACGTTGTATTATAGGTTTTAAGTAGCACAATAGCACAAAACTCCGTCTTCGCGCTGGAAAACCGTTTTTGAAATTCACTTCGACTGGTGTCTATTTTTGTCGCGTTTTTGTTCAAAGGATGCGCAAAATTGGTGCTTAAGTTTTACGGTGGGTTATTATAAGACATATGGCATTACAAAATGCGTTTTGTTCCATCAACGTAAAGATCATCCAATGCAAAAAATAAACCTGTATTGGATATACTCAATGTTTTTAAAATTAATAATGTTGGATAAATGTGTATGTTTGGACGTAGGATTGATATCACTGTGGTATTAAAGTAGACAACAATAGTAACATGGAATTTGCGGATTAATCGCTTCCTTTATTTGCTTTTAATTGTCTTCTAACAGACAATGATTAATATTAAAGGGAATGTTTGAAAACGCAAGCCATACATTTTGCCAATGGTGCCGGACGAACTAGGCGTTCAATTAGAGCAACAGTGTGCCGACAAGGCAATAAATAATGCTTTTAAATATTGTTACGCTTTATAACCCGTTTTGTTGAAGGTTTACTATACGTTTCATGTTCATTGAATATGCACCTTTATGCAAAATGGATTGCGCATAGGATGAAAAACACTAATTTTTACGGATTATTTTGGGATACGTTGCGGAATACTACGAAATACTTAAGTTGAGTCCTTAAATTGAATATCCAGCAAGTTAATGTCAAGATATAATATATGGCCTAACTCATGCACTTTCGGGATCAATATTTGAGGTGGTAGTATCGCACAAACATAATGGGATTATTTGTGTACATTATAGAAAATTCACGTGCAGAAAACTGTTCATTAGTAATGTGTTCACTTCAGATTAGTTTATTTAAGGATCACTTGGCCAAACAACGTTGTATCGGACATTTTGCGCTATGTAGGAATTTTTCTACGCTATCGAAAACGCCTGACCAAACATGTTGTACCTTTGCCTTGTATTATAAACGGCCAATTGTATAAGGTAACAAACGTTAAAATATCTCTTTTGAATGAACTGGAAATAAGGTTTTGCGTCTAGCAAAATCAGTTTGAGGCAGATATGAGAAATATCTTTTTTCCATTAAATCATGGACAGTTTCAGTTCAAAAAATATAGTCTTGAAAAGCTGTGAATTGTTATACCACAAAAAAAGTAATACATATGTTTGACTGTTTTTTGTTTTACTGCACCGATAATATAGAAATTACACACGCATATAAATAAGCATTCGTGACCTGATTTAAAGCTTCTCAGTTACAGTTTACGTGTAAGATGTCCTGACGATTTATGTTTGCAGTTGAATGCGAACAAATATTGATACTACAAATTGAAAAAGGCGGATGAATTTCATTTCTGCGCAAAATGTAAGTTTATACTTGTAAACTCGGTTGTGTTTTTGCAATCTTAGAACGAGGCTAAATAGCAAGCAAACACTGGACAATACGTGCCTTTAAAAAGTAATAAAAGCGTGCTGTCATTTTCAGTAGACACCGCATCCTGTTCGTTAGAGGTTACTTGTTTTGAGAGGATTTTTAAATTGATTTTAGGCATATGTATTTACGAATTAAGTTGTGGGCGTCTATTCCTTTCATCAAAGAGTCTTCATGTTCGGGTGAATCTACCAATTTGAGCAAAATGCACATCTGCATTAGAAATAATGTCCTAAAACGCACTATAAAAGTAAATGCATTTAAATGCATTTTGAAGGGTCTGATAAGCACAAACGACAGAATTTACATTTATGGACATAAGACAAAAACCAAAAAAACAAATTATTCACAGCAATGTTTAACGATGATCTGAAAATTATCATAATCCTCTACCATAAATACATATGAAAAATAAAAAACGGATAGTCCTCTTAATATATACATTAAACGGTACGTTTATGATGTCACTGGGCAATTCCCCTAAAATGTATAAGTCACTGATCGACCTATCAGCATGTCATCTTATGAAATATTTTATTCATGTGACATCTTTGCCATATCAATCAAGTGAAAAGCTGTTTGCCTTAGTCAAACCCTTTTTAAAAAAATGTTAATACGGAAAAGGAAACCGCTGAATCTCGTGAAACAGTGTTGGAAATTTACTCTGCTTGGATTAAGTCATACTTACCAAAGCCCTTAATCTCCAAGTCAACTTCTGTGGAATATACATGTAAGACATTTTTTCAAAAGAAGTTATGCTTGCGAGGATTAATATAATGGTTTCATTAAATGGACAAGCATTGTGTATATCTTCAAATGCAGGTTGATGAGCATACCCGATATTGAATAATCTAGGGATTTACCGCTCCTTTTCAAATACAATCGTATTTCTAGACAACGAAATGTAATTTTTTTAAACCACAGTATGTCATTTTTTTAAGAATGATTTGTTATACTGCTTAAAAACTATGGGGTACGCCGTGTGTGCTGCTTTCGACCAACGGTCCGATTCTCATAAAATCTCTTGTATTTCATGAGAAAGGGCACGTAATGTATTGAAATCATGATTGGAAATTTTAATGGGCTTAAATCCATCATCCTGCACTTAAAAACAATGACTTTGAAAGTTGCAAGTAACGCCATATTTTTATTACTTTATTAATTTAGAAATGTTCACAGGTGGACAGACATTTAAATGCAATGACTCTTTTTTAACTTTTTTTGCAGTCCCCTGTCGAGTATCCTAGCCAGACTTTGTTGCTTGCCGCTTGCGTCTCACCTGAAGAAAGGTGCTGGAAATTTCCATAATAATTTTGTTTTTTCAATAATATCCTTGGAAAGGGAAAATGTGAAACATTGCAAAACCCGCATTTAAAGAATAATTTTTAAACCTGCAAATTTATAAAGCTTATAAATACCATAAATTGATTTAATAGAAAACCTCTCTGACACGTCTGGTCACGTCCTTTTGAATGAGCTCCGCCCTTTTATGATATTTTGAAGCCTTGGGTGGAATTTGAAGATTCCGTGTAGCAGAACGGCGTTTTTAGATGAGGCGTTCGCAAATACGATCACCAATGGGTGGAACATGTCTGTTTTTTTAGAAAAAGTGACTTTGCAGACAATCTCTACCAATAGATATGAGAATCAGATGCTGGGAATGGCAGAAACACCAGGAAAGTTTTGAATGAATTCTACCTGATTCTTCTAAGTAGACACTGATCCGGAAAATCTGCACTTGCTTAGTCATGTCGGTATCATTATATCAACTGGCCTATAAACGCATTTAAATTGGGGTTAGAGGGATAATCAAAAAGCTGATGGTAAAATTTCTTGTCAGTAGAAACCACCAATTCAATAAAGCATCACTCTTAAAATAAACAAAAAACTATCTTAGACTATGGATTTAAGAAGTATATGAAAAAACTGATATTTACGATTATCGAACCTAATGCTGGAGCGAGCAAGGAGGTACGCCTCTTTAATTGAATGAACTAAGGAAGAATGTTTGTCCGTTCTTCACAGTAAAACCTTTTATAATTGTTGCAGGTCTTCTACCGATCATTAAATAAAAAATGATTTAAGTTATTGATGGCAATGGACATAAGCATTTGCAGTCTTTTCATAAAAAAACCAGGCGACGATAAATAGACCAACGACATAAGGTGGATGTTGCTGTACCTGTGAACAGCTTAAAATGTTTTAAATGTGTATACTTATACAAAAATAGCAATTATAATATTTTTGAGACATAAACATTTTTTTCATAACTCAGTCCTAATATCATGTTTTAGTGAAACCTATCCGGAACAAAGTAAATTTGCACCAAAGTGTCTTAGTGAGACAATATTTAATTCGTTTGCCTTACTGCGATGCTCATGCAATCAGATAGCAAATGAAACGGCACGTTGGTTTTAACCAAAACTGGCATTGTAACATATCAAGTAAGCTTGCAGAAACAGCGAATTCCGATTACGTTCTAACTGTGTGCTTCACGTCCGTAAAAAAATCTAGAGAGATTATACTGCTCATGTTGACTTTGGACACAATGATCAATAAAAACACTTATCAGTGCTGTAACCTTCTTAATTAACAAAAATGGTTGTCACAATCAATTTACGAGTACCTTTTAATTTTAAATCTTTTTCAGATAAAAGTGTTATTTATGATAAAATGATTTCTATTGATTGCTTTCAGGCCCATTTCATCGTTTTCAGATATATTATTCATGAAGGGTTAGCATTAGTGGATTAAAATTTGTACTTGCGCAATACCACCTTTCAAGCTCATCAAAAGCTGAAGCCGTTATCACGATATCGACTGAGTATTAACCACACTTATATCGGCATTAGTGGAATATTCAGCAAGCTAATGGTAAAATGTATTAACAGTAGAAACAAAAAATTCAATAAGGCAACCATTTGAAAACGTAAAATAAGCTTGCAAGCTACTTGACGTTTCTGAAACGATGCAATTCGTTTGAAACATGATAACTATAGAAGTGATACCTAAATTTATGCGCCATAGATGATGCCCTCTGCCAATCGATATGACCATGAAAAGTGACTGCTGCTGCTTCTACAATAACTACTACTATTAATGCGACTTCTTATACTACTATTTCCATTACTCACAATATGAATATAAGAGTTTCCTTTAAAGTTTTCTAATATTTTATCGCAAATTAATACGTATATTACTTAAATTACTGTTATTTTAACTAGTATTACTATTGCAAAATACTGTATTTCTAATAGTAGTACTACGACTATGAATACTACTTCCGTTACCAGTATGCATCCTCTCAATACAACTGATTGCGGTCCTCGATAGAAAACCGAAGGCAGAGCACAGTGTGGGAGTTTTGTTAAGGACCTTCAAGCGATCGTCAAGGAATGTCCATATTTCCGGTATAATTCGGTAAGTAAATAAGCCCAATGTTTATTTATTAGAATAAGCAATTTTAATCAACAGGTCGCTGTGAGAGCCTCGGCTAATGCACCACCTGATTTGGCAATGCCACGCATTTTCTGTAGCCGATCGGCCATTTTATTGAGATGTGCGGCATTCATTGCACCAGAAAGAGGTGATGGATTTTTACTGAATTCGCAAACTAAAATAATGGGAGCATTGAAGCATTCGTACTATCATGAAGTGATGAAAACTTCACCCATCAGATCTGCTCACTTTCCTCAAGTTAACAAATGGAGGCACGTTTGACGCAGGGTCAAACCCAGTATAACTTTTTGAATTAACGTTAGAATCCCATCGGCCTCCGCATCTAAATCCTTTGGAACATATTTCAATCGTCTTGGGGTCAAGTTCATCAATTAAGGTTAAATGTCTGCAAAACTTGTTGTTTCTTTTTGTTTCAAGATATTTTCCTTAATGTGACCTAACGTCCTTGAGCTTGCCTGTCATGTTATGTGATCTGTGCCCTTTCATATTTTTTGTTTAGAGGAAATTAATAATTTATCAAAATTTTATTTTCATTAAACGTATTAAACTTGACGCCATCAGAGTCCCTCTTAATGGTTTTACATTTTACATTCACCAAATTTTGTTCAGGTATTAATTTACTGCATGGTTCACGTTGCATGAACTTTTTCGGCTTAGTTCAAGTGACATTTGTGTTTTCCCGTATTTGTTTACATTCCACTTGAAAGGCCGTATAGCATGTAACTTACTTCTTTTTTTGTAAGAAATTCAATATTTGCTTACTTACCGGATTATAATCAGCTCCTTCTGCCACTGAAAAAAATAACGGTTTATACGGGACGTTGGCCTCGTACAGCTGCCAGCTATATAAAACGTACTGTCAAATCATTTCCTCCTTAATACAGTTTTCTATACACTAGCGTACAAACACAATTATAGTTGGCAGTTGCCCTTAAGGTCATAAATTGTAGGATACACCAATAACGGCTTCTGCAGAGACAAGGAGAATGCGATGGAATTCTTTATTTTGGATTATATGAATGACAAAGGTGCACACTGCGTGAACCCTAGACACGTATACATGCTATCTTATTCACCGCTGTAGCCACTGTTGGTACACTCTTATAGATTCTAACACGCGACTTCAATACATTCCCAAAAACTAACATAAATATGCCAAATATACAACATCTTAAGTCATTAACGCATTGATATATTCAAGCTACAATGACGAGATAAAATTTCACCATGCAGCCGTGTTCTATTCCCTGAACATTTTGAAACCTGAGGCACATAAGAATTAGGGTTCGGTCCAGTGAAACGACGTCCTTATTATCAGAAATAAATCTTATTTTTTTCCATCTAACTCCAGTGAGCATTTAACATTCAAGTACATCGAGTAAGATTAAAAATACTTACCTTTCTCCTTTTCTTTACTTCACCCTTGGGGTAAACTAAGTTACTTTCACCAAATATTTTGCCCCACGTCAATAGCATTTCGCCCTTAGTCACGAACTTATGCGAGCACAGTCCGTATAAAATATTTGCATGCCCTTCAGACGGTATCCCCTACAATCCCATCAAAATTTGCTATGACCCTAATGTTGGTAGCCATTTTAAAATAAGGGCGCAGTCTTCGAGAATAAACAATCCTTTTGATTTTCATAAGAATCTCTAATTTGTTTCATTCAGTTTCAAATGTTGTCATGCTGACATCCACCTGCACTTCATTTCAGGTATTGCTTAAAACGTTCAAAGCGTCATTTCGAATCCCATTAATACAATTCAATATTTTTAGTTTTTGTTATCAGGAACAAGAAAGGTTTTTATGGGTTCCGCGTGGAAGTGTCATTTTATAATGAAAAAAAGTGTTAGGAATATAGTTTACAGACTGATCGCGCGTTGATCGACAATTGTTTTATTTGATGTTGGTATTAAAAATACCAATGAATCGTCCCTGTTAGCATGGTGGAAACTTTCCAATAATAACAATCATGAATGAGCACACGATTAACCTTTTTGCGAACTCAGTTGGAAGAGGTGAGCAATTTGTCCTACTCAATGCCTTTTTTTGTGAGAAATAGACTTTAAGGACATTTGGAAGCAGGAATAGGGAAATTCGGACAGAAAAGATTTTATTTAAGGAAAAACCTAAGAGCAGGTCCACAAAAATGCTAAAATCCATCGACCAGTGAGTCCAACATGCTTTTCGGCATGGTTATGGAGACATTGATTAAACACGCAATCCCAATTTGTTTAAGTAAAACAAGTTTATTTATCAGCGAGAGATGCTGTTTCAGACAAAACCCCTTATGTTTAACCAGTGAATACTATTAAATGTACTAGTGGCCCCAATCGAGTGATAAAGGCACAAGGATCGATGTTGTTTAAATTGACGTCAAAAATCGTTTGATAGTGTTTCTTATATTCGCTTCCTGTAAAATGTTATCGAATCTGGCATGAAGTGGAACTTGCTAATCTGCCGATCACAGTCTCTGTGTATTTACTATGAAAAAACAATGTCAGTTGCAGTTTTGAGTAGGGTTCCACATGGTTCTGTACTTGGGCATCGAACACTTGTACAAATTTTCTAAAAGACATAATACGTTTTTTAAATGTGTTAAAATTTTATAAATGCAGCACAAATCAATAGAAAATGTATATAACAAATATAATCATGTTCGTCCTCATGTGGTTTCATACGAGTTACCGGATAGCTGTGCATATGAATGCTGGCATTTTGATTTAACGAATAATGTTCTGCAAGTCATTTCAACATTTTTCGATAACTTCGTATGACATCGGTCGCTCAATGTATGTTTAATATATAAATTAGACTTTATATTTTAGTGTTAGATAATATACTATGTTTGCGTACGTTCTTTTACCATGTTATCTGCTCCATCGTGGTGAGTGAAGAAGCTTAATTGCATTTGGAAATGTACGACTGAGCATGCTGGACTATGAAATGACACTTTGCTCGTCACAATTGCGCAAAACTGTCTACAACGTATTTTCTATTCCTCCGGACCAAATACCCTCTCTTTCTTAAAATATGCCTCCTATTCATGTGACTTAAATATACAAACAACATGACAGACTATCCGTTCAATTTTGCTACCCCTTATATATCATCTGTCATGTATATTATGTACATTTTGCTGATTTTAATTTTGAGATGGGAGCCACAATTGGGGACGTTAATAGGTCGATTTATTAGGAGTTATAAATCCATTAGCTGCAGTCACTTTGGAAATTGCAAGCTATCCTTGTTACTTCAGTAAGCCTTACCTGGTTCTATTGTAACTTTAATGGGCATTTGCAAGCCATTATTTTTCGCTACCTCATTGATGTTCAATTAAATGCTCTGTGCGTACTTAATTGTGCCATCTTGGCAGACTTCAAAGATCGATGAGAAGTGGAGATTAATGTGCTTACGGATAGAAAGTAGACTGCAAAAAATCTACCGGGTAGTCTGCTCACCACGGGTGAGTATTTCAGCATCATTGCGTTTTACCTGTAAGAGAAAAAATGCCAAAACTCGAAGTCAGACGATGTTAGGCTCAGATTTCCCAACAGTTTCCATCGCTGATTCCGAGAATGCAAACACCGTGATGCAGCTCAGGATGGCCGTTGGTTTGCGCGTGTTTTCGTTTATTGTGATAGAAAGCTTTCATAAAATCTACTACATTTCTATCTCCCGCAACCACTGGGTCAGCTTTCAGGCATGCTGCCATCATACGGCCTATCCCTAATCAAACTCTAAAAGGTTTCAAGAAAGCAAGGCCCACCATTTGACGTTGAGGCAATAAAGTTGCTAAGTCGTGATGTTTTTTAATTAAGGGAATCCAAATATGCTGTGCATAATGATTACATTTGAGTAAATGCATCAGTGTGCTGTCAACACTGCGGAATGAATTCTCTTCGCGCTTCACTGATGAACGTTCTTATTCAACGCCCCCTCTGATGTGCATTTGGAGTTGATTGAGCTGCAGGCTTCGGATGTTCTCTTGTTTAAGTTAACTTCTTGCTTATATCTCACTTTTATCTACCGTCAGCTGCCACTTGCTCAGTTTTCAATGTTGTCAGTCCGTGCCAAGCTTGTGATCGCAATGTTTGGCATTACTTATTCATGCGAGCAGCTAGTCTCCAAATTTAAATTGTGTAAGAACAAACTGCGCTCTCAGCTCACTGACAATCGCCTTAATGACATTTCGTTGCTGAACTCCTCAACATTAAAAACTGATAGTGTATCTGTCTCTAAGAGCATGCAACATCATGTTGGAATCCGAAACATCAGACGAATAACGCTCTTATCCCAGCAATCACATCTACTTCTTTTTAATTGCTTCCATATATTTGCTTTTTGGTCACCGAGTGACAATGAGAAATAAAGAACGCAATATGAACGCAAACGGGCCAGAACAATTGCCTTTGACGGACGCATTACATCAGCAAAATTGTTCAGACATAGAAAGCTATACTCTGCAAAATGTAAACATATGCTAATAGTGTGTTCTTTAATGGTTCATTTAACGCAACTCTCGCTTTCGGCAAAGACATGCTGGAAGATGCATAAGGCAATAGCATAATTTATCAACTGGCCATTTAGTCTTCATCCGTTATTCTCAAACTTTATACGTAAACCTAAAATTGTTTTTGAATAGAGTGACAAACCTTAACGGTATTTGAGTACTGAATATCCCGCAGCATAATCCAAAAATGACTAAATCATGACTGGATATCGTCTTATCGTTTCAACTCTTTTGAACCGTCCGCAAAAGAAACGCACGATAGCATTACTATAGGCAGAGTATGTTTTTCTCCCCAATGTTCAATGTCATTGTACTTTAAAAAATAGTTTTGAGGATGGAGTAACAATAATTTTTTTTCTGTACTGAAATGCAAGAGCATTACACTTTTTTAATGATTTTACAAAAATATAGTTTCTTTTTAGGATGAAAAAGGTTTTTCTTGTTCTCAATTAAAGCTGAGATGGATTTGTGTTTATTGTTAACATTCTTCAAGCCACATACAATCCCTTTACGAAAAAGCGCATTTGGTATATTGCAATTAACAATGCACAATGTCTGGCTAAAAAATATTAAAGTGATGTTAGTGGGCAGTTGCAAAACATAAGTGGCATACAATAGCTCACAAATTCAATGATGGTGGAATTGACATTTTACGGTTTAAAAAGCCCCCTGAATCTATAAGAGAATACTGTTTTAAGCAACCCATTTCTGGAAACAAATAATCGACAACCACTTTATTAACATAAAATGTTGCAAACGAACATATTTTATTCCATACTATACCTCAAAAATAAAATATATTTGACGTTATAAGGTTATCGAATATCTATCGCAAAACACTTTGTAAATAGTGGAATTTTTAACCGATTGTGTTGTTTTTCCACATCTCAGAAGTAAAAGGTATTCAAAAGTTGAATTAATAAACCCTCATCGTGTTTAGTGCCAAAATAAGCAGTAAAACCAGGCTAGTTTAATTATGGACGTGAAAAACACAATACAATTTAACTGTACAACATCGGAATGCGCTCATTTTACCAGCTTTCTAGATATTTTGCAATGTAAACGTTTGTTATACCAACGTGCAATTATATTTGAAAATTGATTTCAATAATATTTCAAGTCATAATCATATAGGCTCACTAAGGTATTCTTGAGGAAATGCACTATTTTACATATAATTTTAATCGAAACAGGATATAAGACTGCAGTTTTCACTAATTAATATGTCTAAATATTCATAATAAAACATATTGGAGCAGCAAGTTGCACACTATATTTGGTGGTCTTAAACAGCTAGCCTGTAAGGTTTTGCAAATGCCTGAATACTTACGTTTCCTTTGCTTTCTATAAATGTAATAATTTCGTTATTTTAGGATATGTAGGAATGCTGCAATATCTTTAACAGGTTTTAATTTGACGAACGGGCTAGCAGCATTCCTTAGAAAATCTTAATTCAAAGAAAGTCGAATGCCGTCTTGTTCGATCCGGTGTTTGGTTGCTTATTCAAAAATATACTGTTTTCATGCACATTTCAAACCAACTTTGGGCTAATACGTTTCATTAGTTTTATTTTAAAATGTTATACCATATGTACTCATGACAACCTAAATATTGTTACACAGGTTTCAATGCAAACTTTAGTGCAATTTGCATTGTTGAAGTATTAAGAAATTCATGTTTTTCGAGTACTGTTTTATCGGGTTTCGGTAAGGGTATATTTGAATTGATGCGTTCTACTGACACACCATTATACCATCAGCTTTTTTGTTATTTGCCTTATGTCCCCTTGGGTATGTTTGTAATCAGTTGATGTCATTATAGCGGAAATGACTGTACATTTATGTTCGTGTAAAGCATTCCAGAATAACTCTTATAATTTCACAGGTCAAGTGTCTTTATCTAAGCTCTTTGAAAACATCTGGAAGATTTCAGCGCAAACATTTCTGGTGTCTCTCCCATTCGCAGCCTCAACCTTATATCGATCGGTAAAAAGCGTATGACAAGCCACGTATTGCTGAAATAAATCCAACCATTTACCGGCAACGTTGGATCGGATTCGCAAAGGCCTACGCCAAGAAAGCCATTCTGCAAACCAAAATCCCTCCTACAGCTTCATAATGTTTTAAAGGTTGCAGCTAATCGAAATGACGTCAGCACCCGCGTCACAGAAGTTTGCTATTGAAAGACTGAGGGTAGAAGTTAATAATGTCTAAGGCGTAGGAATTGTTAACGCGCGTGGCGTGCTTTCATTGGGCGATGGTTACGAGGTATCTCAAATAGTTGCTTAACCGCAAGGCGTATCAAACTAAGTTAAAATGCTTTTTTACCAGTACAAGCGGGTAATCCATGTTTCAATTGCGCGTTTTTCAGACGGGTAAATTTACTTCTGCCACTTAATTTACCGAAAAAGAATATTCTTAAATAAATAAGAATCTGCTTTGGAGGCTAAACGCGCAGGTTGCTAGCAAAAATACATGGCTAGGATCCGACAAAAATAGGAGTGCCATGAAGGGGGATATTTAGAAGGAAACATTTTAGTCTGACTCCCAGTCAACGATAACACACAATGGACAGATCTCGTGTTTTCAGTTACCTCGTACTATGCAATTGTCGAAGCCACAGCTTCTAGCCCATTGTGATCGCTTGTAGAGAATTACAATGTTTATATTGATATGCATACGCTGAACCGCTGACCAAACGTTATATTCACCCTCACATTTAAGCCATTAACAAAGTGTCATACACAGGATCTTGGCCATTTAAAGAATACTTTATGTTAGGCAGATTGGTGGTTTATCATGTGCAAACGCAGAAAGATATTTTCGCCATCTGACTGCTCCAATTAGTTTTTGTGCTTTTCTGGTCATACGTGATTTCGAAACAAAAGTGTAACACATTGACAATTTGACCAATATGAGCAGTTTATATGGTTTTCTGTTTTGTTTATATAATCATATGAAATAAGGAGAAAAAATAATGTAATAGAAAAAAAACGAATTGTTTCACTGTGTGAGTAGTTAGCTTACATATGTAACGGTCGCTGTACGCCAGTGCGCTCTTGGCAGATGCCATCAAACATCACCTTCTCATATTTAAATAACAAAGGACCTTGGATAAAATATAAGTTTATTAAGAATAGAGTTATGTAAATTTACAATTGCACATCAACGACAGAATAACAATGCCGACCAAGACAATCGATACTGAAAGGCTCACTTTGGCTCATAAACCACCATCAGCTAGTCATACCCAAACTGCAGGTGGTCCGCAATCGAAGGCTCGAACCCTGACCTCTTTGTCAGAAAACCAACACACTAACTAATCAACCATGGGCTTATTATCCTGCCAAATTGTATAATAAATAAAGGAATTATTTAAAGAACCCTCGAAGATCCTTAACAGAACTCAGTTATTCGGTTCTGCTGAGGGCTTTCTATTGAGGACCGCCGGCAGCCTTAGAGAGGGAAGGATTAGTTTTAATAGTGGCAGTATTAGTTTAAATAGGCTCAGTAGTATTACCGTAGAATTAGTAATGGAAGTATTAAAAATAAGCACAGCTTTACAAAGCCTAAACATTAACTAGAGACATGCGTGACCAATTTGATCTCATTAACTGTCGCCAGCCAGTCCTACCCAACTCAAGGTTATGCACCAACTGAGGCTGGGGCTCGTGACCAGTTAATCAGAAGTTCAAACCCCATTCATTGTGAGATGGGCCAACGAGATGACATTTAATGAGCAACACATGTTCGATCAAGTATAAATTGTCTTTTCCTGGTTTTATCTCAGCGTTTCATATTAAGCTCTGTATGACTTATGTGTGAGCCACAATTTAAAACGTAACATTTGAGTTCCTTTAGCGATCACTGAGCATAAGTTGAAGACTTTCAAAATTCATGACGTAATCTGGCATGACATTGAGCACATAACTAAATAATAAATGTGGTGAATTTTATTAAAAACTGGTCACGGTTTCCAGTCTCGGGTCCTTCATAACCTGTGTTTGACTATAACTGCCTGCTGACGGCTAATGAGCAAAAAGTGGATATTCCAGTCTCTTTTGTAATTGTTGGCATTCTTAGTCTGCCTCAGTTACGATAACTACTTCTACTACTAGCCACTGTGAAGCTGCTGGCGGGGCATGATAGGGAGCCCCACAGCAGACCAGAACGAGTGAGTTCTTTTAGTGATCGGTATTAGTGATCGATATATATATATATATATATATATATATATATCTTTAATATTTGAAAATGTCTCAAAGTAGCATTTTAGTCCAGAATCTGCAGTTTTGCACCTTGAAGGATAAAAAAATCGCACCTTAGAATATTCAAGTCACGAGTAAGTCACCTAACTTGTGGGGCTGTGGTCGCATCCTCATCTTGAAATGCATGCGGTCATGACCTCTAGCCATAAATCAACCAGTTCATTCGCATGTTGTTACGGTTTGGAATCTAAAAGAGAAGGCTATTCAACCAGTGCTTTTTTTCTTGATGCGGGTTACATCTAACCGTCTTTCTTTCTCATCCTAAGGGGCAAGAAGGCAATGATGAAGCGTATTCGACATTTTGTGCTTTGTACGCAAACGTTTACTGTCGTTTTGGTTCCAACCATTGGTTAAGCGTTTATATATACACACAAGTGTTACGTTTATGCGTATATTCAGTTTCCAAATACCAGCTTCAGACGTATTCGGGTGTGTTTGTATATGGAATTAAAGTCCTATATGCTCAGGTACATAAATTAACCTTATTCTACGGAAAATGTACTCCTGACGCGAATTTATTTTACCTGTGATACGTACTGTGTTGTATAAAACCAATGCAATTGTGCATAGAAAATACCCTGTGGAAAAACAAAGGAATCAATGTTATATGATCCCATCGATCTACCTTAGAGCGCCATAATACACAAAAAACATAGTTTGGATGTTTTGTGCAAAGAAGTCATATATGTGTAGGAAAAAATAGGCTCCGTCACAAAGCCCACCTTGAATTCTTTTAACAAATTCTGTCATGTAACTTGCTAAAACTGCAAGTGTGGATAGGCTTTTCTGTCCTATCTCAGCCCATTCGTCCTGTTTGGCATCTTCCCGTTAACAGAACCATTCAAAGATATCTTTCCGGTGGGAGGTGTTAAAGGTCAATTTGTTGGACCTATAATTTCGGGGAAATTGACGCTGTTATAACGCACACACACACATACACACGACAGTTCGACCGTCGTAGTCCGACGATGTCCACCGTATGCTCATGGGAAAGTTGAGCAGGGACGGTGACTTGCGCGTGATTTAGTTTAAAGTGATAGTAGACTTGCGCTGCATCTACCGCACCCTCTCCTTCTTCCCCACCTGAGCCCGGTGTCAAGACAGAGTCAAGAAGACCGGAGGCGGGAGAGGACGCAGGTGGCTGGCGCGGCCGGGTCCCCTAAGTCCTAGCCGCCCCTAGTCGTGCCACCACACCTCTATGTTCGGCATTTGTTATGGGAGCGCAACCCGAATAACGCATGCCATGCCCTAATGTGGCCCCCATGTTTGTCCAACGCATCTACCACGTGGCCCGTTTAGGGGGCAAACACACACACACACACACGACAGTTCGACCGTCATAGTCCGACGATGTCCACCGTATGCTCTAAGGAAAGCTGGAACATGTACGGTGACTTGCGCGTGATTTAGTTTAAAGTGAAAGTAGACTTGCGCTGCATCTACCGCACTCTCTCCTCCTCCTCTACCTGAGCCCGGTTTCAAGACATAGTCAAGAAGACCAGAGGCTGAAGAGGACGCAGGTGGCTGGCGCTTCTGGTTCCCCTTTAGTCCTAGCCGCCCCGTATTCGTGCCACCACACCTCCAATGTTCGGCATTTGTTAGCGGAGCACAACCCGAATAACGCATGCCGTGCCCTACTGTGGTCCCCCGTGTTGGTCCAACTCATCTACCACGTGGCCCGTTTAAGGGGCATCCCCTTAATTGCCTTTACACACACACACACATGCACACACACTACGTGACTGATTTGCACTTAATCTTCGTACTTTTCCCAGCTTGAGGTGAAAAACGGTTATGCTCACTTGTTTTGAAGAAATTATTTGCCACGCATGAAGGTACCGTTTCAACTAACTCACCTGGTGACAGAATACTAACAGCTCCTTCGCTCGCAATGAAGGTCACAATCAACGTGATATAAATAGCCACGCAAATGCTCTTCTCATAATTTTGAAAAATGAAAGTCGATTTGCTGTCACTTATAATTATATCCTCCCTAGGTAAGTTGCATTATTCTACTTGGACAAAAGCTCTTTAATTTAAATAATCTGTATATTTAGAAACACCTGTTTTAAAATCTGCTTATAACCACAAATTTAAAAAAGATAAAGCAATGTCTAGTAAAAAAACAGATTTATATTCGAGAGGACGTTGCCAAGTAAGGGGTCACCTAACATGCTGAATGGAATTTACCAGCTGTTTTATTATATAAATTATATAAATCCAATGTTATACTATGCCGAGAATAACCATAACACGGTTTTTACAGTAAAATAACTACTTACACATTGATAATCTTTGACAAATTTAACAAATGTTTATTTTTGCAGGGGTTAGTAGTTTGCCGCTGGCGGATCATACGCATATACCTGGTCTAGAAGACAATTTAGTTACCACTTTTGACAATTGCACGTGGATAAATGTTTTTTTACCCCAACCATTTAAGGTACGCTTTTGAATTATTTTTTAAAATTTTTGTATCCATTGGTTGTAAGATCACTTTCTTGTCTTTATATTTTAATCGAAATAATCAAATGTGGAGGGCCTCTAGTTTTTCAACCGAATTCGCCTGTAGGTACACATGAAGACGTGTAGTAATAATTTTTTAACACAGCGTACTAGCAGTTTGACAGAGTATATTTGTCATTAGCATATTTCATTTATTTTAACGTTGGAAGAGCTTTTGTTAAAAACACGTATGAAAAATCTTTTTAATTTTCTTTTTTGCAACTAGATGATCGTTTTAGATGAAAGAAATCTCACAATTTCCGTTGACAACTGCCATTCAGAACAAGGATACAACCAAAGTATTCCTTGCAGACAAGAAAAACGTACGAGCTTGCAAATTATAAAGCGTATTATTTCATCCACATTCATTTGAGAAGCGGTCCCAAAAGTTGTTCACTGATATGCTGTATATGGTTTTCGAGTTTAAAAACAATTCTACGATTGATGGAATTTATTTATATTATAGCACTAAAACCCTCAATTTTTATGTGATGACAAGAAGCCAACTGTACTTTGCCACCCACAAAAACTATATGCTCCAGTAATGAGACGATACAACTTACGAATTTTCCCATTTGTTGCTCCTGTTAAGTATTACACAATTAATAGAATACGCGCACTAAGGAACTGCTTTTGTTGTTCTTATGTGCTTCAATATTGCTTTTCCAGAAATTGTCTCTATTGGTTTTAAATTTGATTTCATTCGGTAGTTTTATAAGCGCTAACCATCGTTACTCAATATTTTTTCGGAAACACATGCTTCCTCGCTCTCCTCGGGCGGGCGAGGGAAGGGAGTGAATGTGGTAGACGCACTGCAATTCTACTGTCACTTAAAAATAATTCAGGAGCAACTCATAGTCTTTACTTTCAGCCTGTGAAGCATGCAGTAAATAGAGGCGAACTTGAGGATCAACTTGTGATTTCCAAATATATAGCTTTCCATACATCGTATACATATGAATACTATAAAGATGTCGTTTACGGTTCGTTACCAGTTTCTGTTTGATTGCTGCACATCCAAAAATTTAAGAGCATTATTAATACATATTGAAAAACCATGCGTTTATAAACCTGCTTACTCTCGTTCTTTGTAAATTAAATACACATTATTGGGAAAATCAAACGTCCTTTTTACGGCACAAATTACTCAAGTTCTAGCAGTCTACGGTTTTAGTGTGGTATACATTTATTTGATTAATAACATGCATATCCCATTACGCCATGGTGCTCGCAGCATATGTTGATAAGTTGTCAGATATGGCCATTCTGGTTTCTCCTTCATTTGTCTGTTTCACCATACATGTTATTACCAACTATGAGACTGCCTGCGAGGGCTCTAAAGTGAGATAAGTGGGAAAATCAAATAAACTGATTCGTAAACCAGATTGGGAAACACCACGATACCATGATATATATATATATATATATATATATATATATATATATATAGAAAAGATGAAATTCTTTGGGAAAAAATAGAAACTTTAATGCGTAAATTTTCGAGACTGGTCCCCCAGCTCGTCGTCAGACTACAGGCAGTGTACAGGAACAATTAATCAATTAACCGTGTTAAACAAAGGATTCTGAGATTGCCCAAAATCCGAACCAATAGGCTTTCAGTGTATTTCGTCATCCCGTCGTGATTGGTTGTGTGCGTTTTGAAAGCCCAGTTAACAGATTTGAATGTTTTAATTAACCATTTAATTGGCCTTGAGTTAAAAAGACAACAAAGGCCCGAGAAATGACGAAGTAATTTACTGCATTTGTATTTGATTTACTTAATCAGCAACCATGCCTTTTTAGATGGGTCGGGCTACATAGCAACAGCCCAAATCTGCGGTGTTGAAAAGGTCTTCAGAATCGGTTGGGAGTTGGAGGATTTCCATGTGAAAGACCAAATAACACAAATTACGCAATTTTTGCTGGATGAGCGACAATGGGCAAAAAACTCCTTAAGTTTGTCATTAACTATGGTTTATCCCAGTAAACGCTTAATGTCCCAAGAAAAGTGAATGGGATTCACAAAGCATATGTTTTTCTTCCTGTAGGTTGCATTCTGCCCCAGTATTCCCTTCCATTAATACGTTCGTCAGTCGTGAGCGATACCCTGGAGATAACATGTGCCATTCAGCTTTCTTTGTGCTGTCACACAGAGGGCGTAAGCGTTATCATTGTTAAAAATTAATCAATTGCTTCTTGCTTGAAAACAGGTTAAGATATTTGGACTCAACCAAGTCTTATGCGTATACAATGACGAGAAAAAAACTTGCGGTAAGTGATATTTATGAAAAAACAACTGTCAATAAAACCGATGGAGTTTAACAAAGCACAAAAATACTTCTTTAAATTATAGTTCGAAATGTTATCGACAATGACACGGTAGCGTATTCCACAACGATTACCAAAGACGTCGAAAAGCAAGTACTTTCCTGATGAATACATCTTCTGCAACACCATGGGAAGTTACTTGTCTATCAGAATAACTTGGGCTACAGGTAAATCACGTTATAATCGATGGAAAAATACCCTGAATTAAAAATACAAAAATGGCATAATTATATAGGCCTTTGCTAAATCACAAAGGCATGCCGAAAAATGATGGCAAATTATGCAGGCAAGACAAATAATAAAGTTTAAATAAATAAACCACTACAGAAATCGCGAGCTCTGAAAACGCGTGCATCATGCTTATTTTCTGGACTTATAAAATTTCTGCTGCCAACTAATTGTCATTAATAAATCTTACATGCCTGCACAACTGTGATGAGCGTTAAAGTATACTAGGCACGAAGGCATCCCTAAACAAAAAAAGATAATTATCCACCTTAATAAAACTAAGGCCGGATTGACAGGAAATGCAATGGAATTTAAAATGCAAACACGCTCTTATCATTAACACAAGGTTCAAGCGTAATTCAACCTTTCCTTGCACACATATCATGGACAACTGAACACTTCTGAACATAAACATTTTGGAATAAACTGCGACAGGACAGTCAGAATCCCAAAAATTAACATTAGAAACCGGAACTGTGAATGCATCTAGCGAATTGTGTCTGAAGTCCAATATATTGTTGAAAATCACACAGTCATATATCGCATTAGGCCATAAATATTCAAAAGTTGCATTGTCTCGTAATTTTTGTTGATTTTTTAATGAAGGATTCATTGCATAAAGGAACGTGAGAAAAACTCGGGGGCCTAATTGGGATTCGGACTCACGCCAGCAAGGGGATGGCCTGTAGGATTAATGTTCACAATGACAAGTCAAATATACCGGTGCTCTAAAAGCCGTGGCTTGGAAGATTTCCAACTGACAGGATAACTCGGACCACGTGGTCAGCCAAATGTGTGTTTTGTGTGGAGTGTCTGACTGGCGGACTGAGAGTCAGGTTGCAATGGCTCCTTCTTAATGTAGCCTTTATGGCACTCCCAATCCGTGGGATCCGAGCCAGGTGTGGATGTTCACCCAGTGGTGTCTCCGATCGCGCCAGCCACCTGCGCCCTCTCCCATCTCTGGTCTTCTACACACTGCCTTGACACCGTGCTCAGGTGGGGGAGGAAGAGATAGGCTCCTATCACATAAAATTAATTGACGCGTAATTCACCGTCCCTACACCAACTTGTATGGAGCATACGGTGGACCTCGTAAAAATGGACGATTGAACTGTCACGTCTTTGTTAGTAGAGTCAATCCATAAGGTTCATATTTCAAATTGTCTTTTCATCAGATTATTACATGTCTCATATTATGAATGAGTAAACACTTCTGCACATTATAGATTTGGACTCAACTGTGACAGGTTACACCGAATCTCAAACACCAACACCGAAAATAGGTATTGCGAAGTCTTCTGTCGTTTTTTGTCTGAATTCCAATGAAATGTTTAAATACACAACGAAACATATCGCATAAGGGCATACATCGGCAAAAATCGCTTTGTCTTGGAGTGTGTGTTGATAAAAAATAAGGGATTATTTCCGCTGACGCAATTAAGACAAACACGGTGGCCTCAGTGGGGTTTGAACCCATGCCAGCAAGATGATGGCGTAAAGGAGTAATTTCACAATCATGAGTCACATTTCATGTGTTTGGTCTTATTGTGTATCAATTTGTAAGGAGAGTAGATCCATCATATTCATTCTTTAAATTGTCTATTCATCAGATTATATCATGAACTAGTGAACACTGCTGAACATTAAATTGCTGGACTTACCTGCGGCTGGACTGTCAAAATCCCAAACATACACATTTGAAACCAGTATTTTGAATTCTTCTGGGAAATTTTGTTAAAAGTGCAATATATTGTTAAAAATCACGCAGTCGTATATCGCATAAGGCCATTCATCTTCATTAGTTTCATTATCTCGGAGAGTGTGTCGATGTCGAAGTATAGGTTTACATCCATAAACGCATTTGAGAAAAACCTGGGGCATCCATGGGATTCAATCTCAAACCAGCAAGTGTGTGGCATGTAGGATTAATGATCACAATGTCGAGTAAAGTTCCGTGTTTGGTCTTATGGTGAATATCATTGTGAAGTTTATTGAAATTTCTTTTTCGTTTCATTAAAACTTTGATATATGATGAACAAGTGACCAATTCTGAAAATTAAAGATTTAAACACAACGGCGAGAGGACAGACAGAATCCCAAACATCAATATCGGAAAAAGGTATTGTGAAATCTCCTTTCGTATTTTGTCTGAATTCCAATGAAATGTTTAAATGCACACAGTCATATATCGCATGAGCCCATACATCCGCAAAAGTTTCATTAAATCAAAGAGTGTGTTGATTTTGAAATAAAGGTTTACTTATATAAACGCACTTGATAAAAAGCCGGCGGCTTATGTATGATTCAAACTAACGCCAGCAAGAGGATGGCTGTAGGACTAATGTTCACATTGAAGAGTCACATTACTTTTCCTTGTTCTTATAAATAATATCTTCGTATGATTTCTTCAAATTTCGTTTTCGTTCGATTTATAAATTCCCATATCATGTTCAAGTGACCAAATCTGCCTATTATAGAATTAAACACACCGGCGAGAGAACAGACAGAATCCCAAACATCAACATCGGAAATAGGTATTGCGAAGTATCCTGTCGTATTTTGTCTGAATTCCAATGAAATGTTCAAATGCACACAGTCATTTATGGCAT
Source organism: Schistocephalus solidus (assembly GCA_017591395.1). Taxonomy (NCBI): domain Eukaryota; kingdom Metazoa; phylum Platyhelminthes; class Cestoda; order Diphyllobothriidea; family Diphyllobothriidae; genus Schistocephalus; species Schistocephalus solidus. Next base: position 40,794 of record WEDG01009933.1, on the reverse strand, counting down.
GAGCCCATATATCTGTCAAAAGTTTCATTTTATCGGAGAGTGTATGATTTTGAAAAATAGGTTTACTTCCATAAACGCACTTAATTAAAAACCGGGCGGCTTATGTAGGATTCAAACTAACGCCAGCAATGGGGATGGCTGAAGGACTAATGTTCACATTGAATAGTCACGTTACTTTAACTTGGTCTTATAGTGAATATCTTTGTTAAGTTTTTTCAAATTTAATTTTTGTCCGATCTGAAAATTTGCATATCATGTAGGAGTTACCAACTCTGCACATTATAGATTTGAACACAACGGCGAGAGGGCAGACAGAATCCCAAACATCAACATCGGAAATAGGTATTGCGAAGTATCCTGTCGTATTTTGTCTGAATTCCAATGAAATGTTCAAATGCACACAGTCATTTATGGCATGAGCCCATATATCTGTCAAAGTTTCATTTTATCGGAGAGTGTATGATTTTGAAAAATAGGTTTACGTCCATAAACGCACTTGATTAAAACCGGGCGGCTTATAAAGGATTCAAACTCACACCAGCAATGGGATGGCTGAAGGACTAATGTTCACATTGAATAGTCACATTACTTTTACTTGGTCTTATAGTGAAATATCTTCGTTAAGTTTCTTCAAATTTAATTTTTATCCGATCTGAAAATTCACATATCATGTAGGAGTTACCAAATCTGCACATTATAGATTTGAACACAACGGTGAGAGGGCAGACAGAATCCCAAACATCAACATCGGAAATAGGTATTGCGAAGTTTCCTGTCGTATTTTGTCTGAATTCCAATTAAATTTTCAAATTCACACTGTCATCTATCGCATGAGCCCATACATCTGCAAACATTTCATTGTATCGAAGAGTGTGTTGATTTCGTAATAAAGGTTAACTTCCATAAACGCACTTGATAATATCCCGGCGGCTTATATAGGATTCAAAGTAACGCCGGCTGTAGGACTAATGTTCAATTTGAAGAGTCACATTAATTTTCCTTGGTCTTATAGTAAATATTTTCGTAACGTTTCTTCATATTTCGTTTTCGTTCGATTTAAAAATTACCATATCAAGTATAAAAGATCACTTCTGCACATTATAGATTTGAACATAACGGCGAGAGGACAGACAGAATCCCAAACATCAACATCAGAAATAGGTATTGCGAAGTCTTCTGTCGTATTTTGTCTAAATTAGAATGAAATGTTTAAATACACAAATTCACATATCGCATAAGGGCATACATCGGCAAAAATCGCTTTGTCTTGGAGTGTGTGTTCATAATAAATGTATGATTATTTCCGTTGACGCACTTGATAAAAACTCGGCGGCTTATGTAGGATTCAAACTCACGCCAGCAAGGACATGGCTGTGGACTTATGTTCACACTGATGAGTCACATTACTTTTCCTGTGTCTTATAGTGAATATCTCGGTAAGGTTTCTTAAATTTCGTTATCATCCGATTTATTAATTCCCATATTATGTACAAGTGACCAACTCTGCATATTATAGAGTTGAACACACCGGCAAGAGGACAGAAAGAATCCCAAACATCAACATCGGAAATCGGTATTGCGATGTCTCCTTTTGTATTTTGTCTGAATTTCATTAAAATTCTTAGATGCACCAAGTTACATATCGCATTAGGCCATACATCTGCCATAGTTTCAGTTTCTCTTAGTGTTTTTTGATTTGGAAAAACAGGTTTAATTTCATTAAAGACCTTCAGAAACATTTGGCGGCCTTACTACTTTTTTAACGCACGCCAGCAAGGGGATTGCCTGTATGACTAATATTCACAATGACGAATCAATTTCAGTTTTTGATTTTATTGTGAATATTTTTGTGAAGTTTCTTCAAATTTCTTTTTCATTATATTCAAAACTATGCTATATCACGAACTAGTGACCAATTCTGCACATTATAGATTTGGACTCAACTGTGACAGGTTACACAGAATCTCAAAGACCAACATCGGAAATAGGTATTACGAAGTCTTCTGTCGTATTTTGTCTGAATGCCAATGAAAAAATAAAATACACAAAGTCACATAAACGCATAATGGCATACATCAGCAAAAATCGTTTTTTTTCCTGGAGTGTGTGTTGATACAAAATGTAGGATTATTTCCATTGATGCAATTGAGACAAACATAATTGCCTTAGTTGGATTTTAACTCACGCCAGCAAGAAGATGGCGTGAAGGATTTATTTTCACAATCACGAGTGCCATTTCATTTGTTTGGTCTTATTGTGCATTAATTTGTAAGATGAATAGATCCATCATATTCATTCTTTAAAGTTTTTATTCATCAGATTATTTCATGAACTAGTGAACACTGCTGAACATTAAATTGCTGGACTTACCGCGACAGGACTGTCAAATTCCAAACATCAACATTTGAAACCAGTATTTTGAATTCTTCTGGGAAATTTTGTTAAAAGTGCAATATATTGTTAAAAATCACGCAGTCGTATATCGCATAAGGCCATTCATCTTCATTAGTTTCATTATCTCGGAGAGTGTGTCGATGTCGAAGTATAGGTTTACATCCATAAACGCATTTGAGAAAAACCTGGGGCATCCATGGGATTCAAACTCAAACCAGCAAGTGTGTGGCATGTAGGATTAATGATCACAATGTCGAGTAAAGTTCCGTGTTTGGTCTTATGGTGATTATCATTGTGAAGTTTATTGAAATTTCTTTTTCGTTTCATTAAAACTTTGATATATGATGAACAAGTGACCAATTCTGCACATTAAAGATTTTAACACAACGGCGAGAGGAAAGACAGAATCCCAAACATCAACATCGGAAATCGGTATTGCAAAGTCTCCTGTTGGATTTTGTCTGAATTCCAATGAAATTTTGAAATGCAAAAAGTAACATTGTGGATGCTTGTGGCGAAAGTTGTCTTAGTTCTAATAAATTTGTGAAAAGCACACAGTCATATATCGCATAAGGCCATTAATCTGCCATAGTTTAACTATCTTGGAATGTGTTTCGATGTTGAAATCCAGCCTTAATTCCCAGGAACGCCCTTGAGAAAAAATTGGCGCCTTAGTATTATTTGAACTAACGCCAGCAAGGGGATTGCCTGTAATACTACTGTTAACAAAGACGAGTCAATTTCGGTGTTTGGTTTTATTGTGAATATGTTTGTGAAATTTCTTCAAATTACTTTTTCGTTCTATTAAAACATTGCCATATGATATACAAGTGACCAATTCTGCACATTAAAGATTTGAGCACAACGGCGAGAGGACAGACAGGATCCCAAACATCAACATCGGAAATAGGTATTGCAAAGTATCCTGTCGTATTTTGTCTGAATTACAATGAAATTTTCAAATGCACACAGTCATTTATCGCATGAGATAATACAGCTGCAAAAGTATCATTGTATCGGAGAGTGTATGATTTTTAAATATAGGTTAACTTCCATAAACGCACTAGATAAAAACTCGGCAGCTTATGTAGGATTCACATTAACGCCAAAAATGGGATGGCTGTAGGAATAATGTTCACATTGAAGAGTCACATTACTTTTACTTGGTCAAATAGTGAATATCTTCGTTAATTTTCTTCAAATTTCGATTTCGTTCGATTTATAAATTCCCGAATCATATAAAAGTGACCAACTGTGCATATTATAGAGTTGAACACACAAAAGAGAGAACAGACAGAATCCCAAACATCAACATCGAAAATAGGTATTGCAAAGTTTTCTGTCGTATTTTTGTCTGAATTCAAAAAAAATATTCAAATGCACACAGACATATATTGCATGAACCCTTATATCTGTAAAAGTTTCATTTTATCAGAGAATGTATGATTTTTAAATAAAGGTTTACTTCCATAAACGCACTTGATAAAAATCCGGCGGCTTATGTAGGATTCAAACTAACGCCAGCAATGGGACGGCTGTAGGAATAATGTTCACATTGAAGGGTCACATTACTTTTTCTTGGATTAAAGTGAATATCTTCGTTAGTTTTCTTCAAATTTCATTTTCGTCCGATTTATAAATTCCCAAATCATGTAAACGTGACCAACTCTGCATATTATAGAGTTAAACACAGTGGCGAGGGAACAGACAGAATCCCAAACATCAAATCAGAAATCGGTATTGCGAAGTCTTCTTTCATATTTTGTCTGAATTCCAATAAAATGTTTAAATGCACAAAGTGACATATAGCATAAGTCCATTCATCTGCCATAGTTTCATTAATTTTAGAATGTGTTTTGATTTTGAAATAAAGGTTTAATTTTAAAAAAGAACCTGAAGAAAAACCCGGCAGCGTATGTAGGACTCAAATTAACGCAAGCAATGGGATGGCTATAGGATAAATGTTCAAATTTAAAGAGTCACATTAATTTTCATAGGTCTTATTGTTAATATCTTCATAAGGTTTCTTCAAATTTCGTTTTGGTTCGATTTATTAATTTCCATATTATGTTCAAGTGACCAAATCAGCATATTATAGAATTGAACATACAGGCGAGAGAACAGACAGAATCTCAAACATCCACATCGGAAATAGGTATTGCGAAGTCGTCTATCGAATTTTGTCTGAATTCCAAAGAATTGTTCAAATGCACACAGTCATATATCGCATGAGCCCTTACACCTGCAAAGGTTTCATTGTTTCTGAGAGTGTATTATTTTTAAATATAGGTTTACTTCCATAAATCACACTTAATATAAAACCCGGCCGCTTATGGAGGATTCAATCTAACGCCAACAAGGGGATGTCTGCATGTTTATTCAAATTTCGTTTTCGTGCGATTTATAAATTCCCATATCATGTACAAGTGACCAACTCTGCATACTATAGAGTTGAACACTAAGGCGAGAGAACAGACAGAATCCCAAACATCAACATCGGAAATAGGTATTGCGAAGTCTTCTGTCGTATTTTTGTCTGAATTCCAATACAATGCTTAAATGCAAACAAACATATATCGCATGAGCCCATACATCTGCAAAAGTTTCACTGTATTGATAACATTTTGATTTTTAAATAAAGGTTTACTTCCATAAACGACCTTGAGAAAAACCCGGCAGCATATGTAGGACTTAAATTAACGCTAGCAATGGGATAGCTGTAGGAATAATGTTCACATTGAAGAGTCACATTAATTTTCCTTGGTCTTATATTCAATATCTTCGTAAGCTTTCTCAAATTTCTTGTTTTCGTCCGATATATAAATTCCCATATTATGCACAAGTGACCAACTCTGCATATTATAGAATTAAACACACCGGCGAGAGAACAGACAGAATCCCAAACATCAACATCGGAAATAGGTATTGCGTATTCTTCTTTCGTATTTTGTCTGAATTCCAATAAAATGTTCAAATCCACAAAGTTTCATATCGCATTAGTCAATTAATCTGCCATAGTTTCATTACCTTAGAGTAGGTTTTGATTTTTAAATAAAGTTTAAATTTCATAAATGACCTTGAGAAAAACCCGGTGGCGTATGAAGGACTCACATTAACGCTAGCAATGGTATGGCTGTAGGAATCATGTTCAAATTAAAGAGTCAAATTACTTTTCCTTGGTCTTATAGTTAACAAATTTGTTAGGTTTCTTCAAATTTCGTTTTCGTCCGATTTATAAATTCCCATATCATTAACAAGTGACCAACTCTGCATTTTATAGAATTAAACATACCGTCAAGAGATCAGACAGAATCCCAAACATCCATATCGGAAATAGTTATTGCGAAGTATTCTGTCATATTTTCGTCTGAATTGCAAAGAAATGTTTAAATACACAGTCATATATCGCATGAGCCCATACATCTGCAAAAGTTTCATTTTAAACGGAGAAAGTATTGATTTGGAAATATAGTTTAACTTCTTATAAACGCAATCGACAAAAATCCGGCAGTTATGTAGGATTAAAACTAACGCCAACAAGGGGATGGCTTAAGGAATAATTTTCACATTGAAGAGTCACATTAATTTTCCTTGGTCTTATAGTGAAAATCTTCGTTAGTTTTCTTCTAATTTCGTTTTCGTCCGATTTATAAATTTCCATATCATGTAAAGTGACCAACTCTGCATATTATAGAGTTGAACACACAGGCGAGAGAACAGACAGAATCCCAAACATCAACATCGGAAATAGGTATTGCGAAGTATTCTGTCGTATTTTTGTCTGATTTCACAAGAAATGTTCAAATGCACACAGTCATTTATCGCAGTAGCCCATATATCTGTAAAAGTTTAATTTTATCGGAGAGTGTATGATTTTGAAAAATAGGTTTACTTCCATAAACGCACTTAATAAAAACCGGAGGGCTTATGAAGGATTCAAACTAACGCCAACAAGGGGATGGCTGTAGGAATAATTTTCACATTGAAGAGTCACATTAATTTTCCTTGGATTATAGTAAATATCTTCGTTAGTTTTCTTCAAATTTCATTTTCGTCCGATTTATAAATTCCGATATCATGTACAAGTGACCAACTCTGCATATTATAGAATTGAACACACTGGTGAGAGAACAGACAGAATCCCAAACATCAACATCGGAATTAGGTATTGCGAAGTCTCCTTTCGTATTTTGTCTGAATTCCAATAAAATGTTTAAATCCAAAACGTTTCATATCACATAAGTCAATTTATCTGCCATATTTTCATTATCTTAGTGTGTTTTGATTTTTAAATAAAGGTTAAACTTCATAAACGACCTTGAGAAAAACCCGGTGGCGTATGTAGGACTCAAATTAACGCTAGCAATGGGATGGCTGTAGGAATAACGTTCAAAATAAAGAGTCACATTACTTTTTCATTGGTCTTATAGTTAATATCTTCGTACGGTTTCTTCAAATTTCGTTTTCGTCCAATTTATAAATTCCCATATTATGTACAAGTGACCAAATCTGCATATAATAGAATTGAACACACCGGCGAGAGAACAGACAGAATCCCAAACATCAATATCGGAAATAGGTATTGCGAAGTCGTCTATCAATTTTTTCTGAATTCCAATAAAATGTTTAAATGCACAAAGTTTCATATCACATTAGTCAATTCATCTGCCATAGTTTCATTAACTTAGAGTATGTTTTGATTTTGAAATAAAGGTTTAATTTTATAAACGAACTTGAAAAAAACCCAGTGACGTATGAAGGACTCAGATTAAAGCAAGAAATGGGATTGCTGTAGAAAAAATGTTCACATTGAAGAGTCACATTACTTTTCCTTGTTCTTATAGTTAATATCTTCGTATGGTTTCTTTAAATTTCGTTTTCATTCGATTTATAAATTCCCATATCATGTTCAAGTGACCAAATCTGCCTATTATAGAATTAAACACACCGGCGAGAGAACAGACAGAATCCCAAACATCAACATCGGAAATAGGTATTGCGAAGTCGTCTATCGAATTTTGTCTGAATTCCAAAGAAATATTCAAATGAACACAGTCATATATCGCATGAGACCATACATCTGCAAAAGTTTCATTTTATCGGAGAGTGTATGATTTTTAAATATAGGTTTACTTCCATAAACGCACTCGATAAAAACCCGGTGGCGTATGTAGGATTCAAAATAACGCCAACAAGGGGATGGCTGTAGGACTAATGTTCACATTGAAGAGTCACATTACTTTTCCTTGTTGTTATATAGTATCTTCGTTGGCTTTCTTCCAAATCCCATATCATGTACAAGTGACCAACTCTCTATGATTGAACACACACCGGCGAGAGAACAGACTGAATCCCAAACATCAACATCGGAAATAGGTATTGTGACGTCTTTATTTTTGTCTGAAATCCAAAGAAATGTGTAAAATGCTCAAAGTTTCATATCGCAATAGTCCATTCATCTGCCATAGTTTCATTATCTTAGAGTATGTTTTTGATTTTTGAAATAAAGGTTTTATTTTTATAAACCACCTAGAAAACGGTGGCGTATGTAGGTATCAAATTAACGCTAGTAATGGGATGGCTGTAGGAATAATGTTCACATTGAACAGTCACCTTACTTTTCTAGGTCTTACAGTTAAAATCTTCGTAAGGTTTCTTCAAAATTCGTTTTCGTCCGATTAACAAATTCCCATATCATGTACAAGTGACCACCTCTGCATTTTATAGAATTGTACGTACCGGCGAGACGACAGACTGAATCCCACTTATCAACATCGGAAATAGGTATTGCGAAGTATTTTGTTGTATTTTTGTCTGAAAACCAAAGAAATGTTTAAATGCAAACAGTCCTATATCGCATAAGACCATACTCCTGCAAAGATTCATTGTATCGGAGAGTGTGTTGATTTTGAAATATAGGTTTACTTCTTATTAACCCACTCGATATAAACCCGGCGGCTTATTTAGGATTCAAACTAACGCTAACAAGGGGATTGCTGTAGGAATAATTTTCACATTGAAGTGTCACATTAATTTTTGCTTGGTCTTATAGTGAATATCTTCGTTAGGTTTCTTCAAATTTCGTGTTCGTCCGATTTATAAATTCCCATATCATGTACAAGTGACCAACTCTGCATATTATAGAGTTGAACACACCGGCGAGAGAACAGACAGAATCCCAAACATCAACATCGGAATTAGGTATTGCGAAGTCTCCTTTCGTATTTTGTCTGAATTCCAATAAAATGTTTAAATCCAAAACGTTTCATATCACATAAGTCAATTTATCTGCCATATTTTCATTATCTGAGTGTGTTTTGATTTTTAAATAAAGGTTAAACTTCATAAACGACCTTGAGAAAAACCCGGTGGCGTATGTAGGACTCAAATTAACGCTAGCAATGGGATGGCTGTAGGAATAACGTTCAAAATAAAGAGTCACATTACTTTTCATTGGTCTTATAGTTAATATCTTCGTACGGTTTCTTCAAATTTCGTTTTCGTCCAATTTATAAATTCCCATATTATGTACAAGTGACCAAATCTGCCTATTATAGAATTAAACACACCGGCGAGAGAACAGACAGAATCCCAAACATCAACATCGGAATTAGGTATTGCGAAGTCTCCTTTCGTATTTTGTCTGAATTCCAATAAAATGTTTAAATCCAAAACGTTTCATATCACATAAGTCAATTTATCTGCCATATTTTCATTATCTTAGAGTGTTTTGATTTTTAAATAAAGGTTAAACTTCATAAACAACCTTGAGAAAAACCCGGTGGCGTATGTAGGACTCAAATTAACGCTAGCAATGGGATGGCTGTAGGAATAACGTTCAAAATAAAGAGTCACATTACTTTTCATTGGTCTTATAGTTAATATCTTCGTACGGTTTCTTCAAATTTCGTTTTCGTCCAATTTATAAATTCCCATATTATGTACAAGTGACCAAATCTGCATATAATAGAATTGAACACACCGGCGAGAGAACAGACAGAATCCCAAACATCAATATCGGAAATAGGTATTGCGAAGTCGTCTATCAATTTTTTCTGAATTCCAATAAAATGTTTAAATGCACAAAGTTTCATATCACATTAGTCAATTCATCTGCCATAGTTTCATTAACTTAGAGTATGTTTTGATTTTGAAATAAAGGTTTAATTTTATAAACGAACTTGAAAAAAACCCAGTGACGTATGAAGGACTCAGATTAAAGCAAGAAATGGGATTGCTGTAGAAAAAATGTTCACATTGAAGAGTCACATTACTTTTCCTTGTTCTTATAGTTAATATCTTCGTATGGTTTCTTCAAATTTCGTTTTCATTCGATTTATAAATTCCCATATCATGTTCAAGTGACCAAATCTGCCTATTATAGAATTAAACACACCGGCGAGAGAACAGACAGAATCCCAAACATCAACATCGGAAATAGGTATTGCGAAGTCGTCTATCGCATTTTGTCTGAATTCCAAAGAAATATTCAAATGAACACAGTCATATATCGCATGAGACCATACATCGGCAAAAGTTTCATTTTATCGGAGAGTGTATGATTTTTAAATATTAGTTTCCTTCCATAAACGCACTTGATAAAAACCCGGCGGCTTATGTAGGATTCAAAATAACGCCAACAAGGGGATGGCTGTAGGACAAATGTTCACATTGAAGAGTCACATTACTTTTCCTTGGTCTTATAGTAATATCTTCGTAAGGTTTCTTCAAATTTTGTTTTCGTCCGATTAAGAAATTCCCATATTATGTACAAGTGACAAAATATGCATATTATAGAATTGAACACACCGGCGAGAGAACAGACAGAATCCCAAACATCAACATCGGAAATAGGTATTGCGAAGTCGTCTATCGAATTTTGTCTGAATTCCAAAGAAATATTCAAATGCACACAGTCATATATTGCATAAGTCCAAACATCTGCAAAAGTTTCATTTTATAGGAGAAAGCGTTGTGTTTGAAATATAGGTTTACTTCTTATTAACGCACTCGATAAAAACCCGGTGGCGTATGTAGGATTCAAAATAACGCCAACAAGGGGATGGCTGTAGGACTAATGTTCACATTGAAGAGTCACATTACTTTTCCTTGTTGTTATAGTTAATATCTTCGTTAGCTTTCTTCAAATTTCGTTTTCGTCCGATTTATAAATTCCCATATCATGTACAAGTGACCAACTCTGCCTATTATAGAATTGAACACACCGGCGAGAGAACAGACTGAATCCCAAACATCAACATCGGAAATAGGTATTGTGACGTCTTTTGTCGTATTTTTGTCTGAAATCCAAAGAAATGTGTAAATGCTCAAAGTTTCATATCGCAATAGTCCATTCATCTGCCATAGTTTCATTATCTTAGAGTATGTTTTGATTTTGAAATAAAGGTTTTATTTTATAAACCACCTTTAGAAAACCCGGTGGCGTATGTAGGTATCAAATTAACGCTAGTAATGGGATGGCTGTAGGAATAATGTTCACATTGAACAGTCACCTTACTTTTCCTAGGTCTTACAGTTAAAATCTTCGTAAGGTTTCTTCAAAATTCGTTTTCGTCCGATTAACAAATTCCCATATCATGTACAAGTGACCACCTCTGCATTTTATAGAATTGTACGTACCGGCGAGACGACAGACTGAATCCCACTTATCAACATCGGAAATAGGTATTGCGAAGTATTTTGTTGTATGTTTGTCTGAAATCCAAAGAAATGTTTAAATGCAAACAGTCCTATATCGCATAAGACCATACTCCTGCAAAAGATTCATTGTATCGGAGAGTGTGTTGATTTTGAAATATAGGTTTACTTCTTATTAACCCACTCGATATAAACCCGGCGGCTTATTTAGGATTCAAACTAACGCTAACAAGGGGATTGCTGTAGGAATAATTTTCACATTGAAGTGTCACATTAATTTTGCTTGGTCTTATAGTGAATATCTTCGTTAGGTTTCTTCAAATTTCGTGTTCGTCCGATTTATAAATTCCCATATCATGTACAAGTGACCAACTCTGCATATTATAGAGTTGAACACACCGGCGAGAGAACAGACAGAATCCCAAACATCAACATCGGAATTAGGTATTGCGAAGTCTCCTTTCGTATTTTGTCTGAATTCCAATAAAATGTTTAAATCCAAAACGTTTCATATCACATAAGTCAATTTATCTGCCATATTTTCATTATCTGAGTGTGTTTTGATTTTTAAATAAAGGTTAAACTTCATAAACGACCTTGAGAAAAACCCGGTGGCGTATGTAGGACTCAAATTAACGCTAGCAATGGGATGGCTGTAGGAATAACGTTCAAAATAAAGAGTCACATTACTTTTCATTGGTCTTATAGTTAATATCTTCGTACGGTTTCTTCAAATTTCGTTTTCGTCCAATTTATAAATTCCCATATTATGTACAAGTGACCAAATCTGCCTATTATAGAATTAAACACACCGGCGAGAGAACAGACAGAATCCCAAACATCAACATCGGAATTAGGTATTGCGAAGTCTCCTTTCGTATTTTGTCTGAATTCCAATAAAATGTTTAAATCCAAAACGTTTCATATCACATAAGTCAATTTATCTGCCATATTTTCATTATCTTAGAGTGTTTTGATTTTTAAATAAAGGTTAAACTTCATAAACAACCTTGAGAAAAACCCGGTGGCGTATGTAGGACTCAAATTAACGCTAGCAATGGGATGGCTGTAGGAATAACGTTCAAAAATAAAGAGTCACATTACTTTTCATTGGTCTTATAGTTAATATCTTCGTACGGTTTCTTCAAATTTCGTTTTCGTCCAATTTATAAATTCCCATATTATGTACAAGTGACCAAATCTGCATATAATAGAATTGAACACACCGGCGAGAGAACAGACAGAATCCCAAACATCAATATCGGAAATAGGTATTGCGAAGTCGTCTATCAATTTTTTCTGAATTCCAATAAAATGTTTAAATGCACAAAGTTTCATATCACATTAGTCAATTCATCTGCCATAGTTTCATTAACTTAGAGTATGTTTTGATTTTGAAATAAAGGTTTAATTTTATAAACGAACTTGAAAAAAACCCAGTGACGTATGAAGGACTCAGATTAAAGCAAGAAATGGGATTGCTGTAGAAAAAATGTTCACATTGAAGAGTCACATTACTTTTCCTTGTTCTTATAGTTAATATCTTCGTATGGTTTCTTCAAATTTCGTTTTCATTCGATTTATAAATTCCCATATCATGTTCAAGTGACCAAATCTGCCTATTATAGAATTAAACACACCGGCGAGAGAACAGACAGAATCCCAAACATCAACATCGGAAATAGGTATTGCGAAGTCGTCTATCGCATTTTGTCTGAATTCCAAAGAAATATTCAAATGAACACAGTCATATATCGCATGAGACCATACATCGGCAAAAGTTTCATTTTATCGGAGAGTGTATGATTTTTTTAAATATAGGTTTACTTCCATAAACGCACTTGATAAAAACCCGGCGGCTTATGTAGGATTCAAAATAACGCCAACAAGGGGATGGCTGTAGGACAAATGTTCACATTGAAGAGTCACATTACTTTTCCTTGGTCTTATAGGTAATATCTTCGTAAGGTTTCTTCAAATTTTGTTTTCGTCCGATTTATAAATTCCCATATCATGTACAAGTGACCAACTCAGCATATTATAGAGTTGAACACACCGGCGAGAGAACAGACAGAATCCCAAACACCAATACCGGAAAAAGGTATTGCGAAGTCTTCTGTCGTATTTTGTCTGAATTTCAAAGAATTGTTTTAATACACAAATTCATATATCGCATAAGGGCATACATCGGTTAAAATCGCTTTGTCTTCGAGTGTGTGTTGATAAACAAAATGTAGGATGTTTCCGTTGATGCAACTGAGACAAACCCAGCGGCCTCAGTTGAGTTTGAACCCATGCTAGCAAGATGATGGCGTGAAGGATTAATTTTCACAATCACGAGTCACATTTCATGTGTTTGGTCTTATTGTGTATCTCTTTCTATGTAAATAGAACGTATAATTTTGTTCTTAAGGGTTACGGCCTCCTATTGGATAAAATCACCTGACCCCACTTTTTCCCAATGCGATCTGACTTTCAAGTAATGATCGAGTACCTCGATTTCTGACTTCACTCTGAGTTTTTATACTACATTAGCATAGACATGCAGATGAACCACCCTCATCTCGAGGCGGTTCTCCGTGGCCCTAGACCACAGAACGCACTATCACTCATCAAGTTAATTTAGAAATGCATCAAAGTAAAAAAATCTTAGAGTCCTGCAATTTTCAGGTCAGTGTAGCGGTGTAGCATTCTTCATCATAGCCTGCTACAAATACATATAGCTTTTCCCATTTACGTTAATTGGGACTCATTAGCTATAATGCCAATTGCGTCGTTAATGAACAACTTTCTTCATAGTGTGAAACACCTTAAAGTGAGATAACCATTTTCAATCAATCCCACATCCAGGTTTGTCTATTTTCAATTCTATTCATGAGGCAGATCATGAGAGAGTAAGCACTACCGCACACTATAGATTTGAACACATCAGTGCAAGGACGTATAGAATCCCAAACAACTACATTAACAATCAGTATTGCAAGATAGTCTAATGCATGTCACTGAATTAATGTTGACCGTTAATGGACTGAGTGATTGTGGTGGATTTCGTCCGGTGTGCTATTCATAAAAATCCTGAAATAAAATATTTACAGCAGTAAATGTCAACTAGCGGCAAGCATATTTTATTCGACAATCATGGATTTACCTCGGGCACTGTATGCTAATAAGCTATGTCTCCGTGCATTTTTCAGATTCCTTTTGAATTTTTTTCAGGGTCGAATTGTTTTGCAATTCATATTTGTTAATGGAAATTGTGTCTTTTAGCAGTTTTCCCAGCAGTTTGCTTTATTTGTCTGCGTAAAGGTTTTTCTACTACTGCGCTGCCCTCGAATACTTGTGTACACATGAAGGAGGAAAATACAGTTTCTTTACATGGTAACTGCACTGTCTTTCAAGCATTCTTACCGGAAAAACCATCGGTAAGTGGATGATTTGACATAACATAAAGCCTACAAAGTAAAAAATAGATTTTGGACATTGGCATTTATATATCCAAGCTCAACTTTGTAATCACTTACTATTCGTACGTTGTTAATATAAATAGACGTAATTTATGTGTCCATTCTTAAAAAGTTATAATTTTGCCATAGTGTATTTGTGCTTTCAATGTGCTGGCGCGATCTTAATTCTTTTATTTAGCCTAGAAGTTTAGTAGCAATCTCGGTGATTTGCAGGATTTTTTGATAAAAAGACACTGTTTGCTTCATTCTTTGCTCATCGCAAATATCTGTATGATGCTAACGTTTACAAATCTTCCCAACTACGTCAACGTATCTTAGGCAAATTTTGAACTCTGATTATGAAAAGATTATAAATGTTCATTACCCTATAACACAAGCGTTTTCTTTTTCGTTGGTAGACTATATACTTGGATGACGAAACCTTTCGATATAAAAACGGAGAATTTATTTCTCTGTATGACAACGGGTTAAAAATTGATTTTTCTCAGGCAAACTGTACGTGTTTTCCTCTAATGTATTATCCTAATGTGTCAAAAGCAAGCACTGATTGTTGAAAATAACAAATTCACAAGCATTTAATGTTGCATGCTAGCATGATAACCGTAACCTTGGAATTTAACTGAAACATTTAACATGTTTATATGCCTTACAGCAGGCTTACATTCTACTGTTCATTCATTACATCATATTTCTTCAATATGTGCACGAAGTCCGTGTGGTTCTTTCGTAGAGGCCACGTATTATATCATGGGCATTAATAAAGTGCACAAGCTACACAATTTTGCGCTTTTAAACCTGGTGCATATGAGGTCAACCAATGACAGCACTGATAATGTGGTATTAATTAGTTCATTCCAATATATTTTTCGAAAATAAATACTTTTATTGTTATCTTTAAAAAAAAGAGATTAAGGGATTTTCGAGTGTTTACACCAGACCTCACCATCGGACATGCCCACAAATGTCTTTAAACAAATTGTTTTAAATGCTTCAACGCACTTCATACTATCAGTAACCCTCCAAAAAGCTAAATAATTTGTTAAACGAATATGTCATTCATGGGTTTTAGACGGTTCAAAGTATCTAGTGAAGGCGAAATATTGCAGTCCTCAAACATACTTCAGAATTTCCTGGGAAATGGATAAATGTGAAAGCCCTCTGGGAATCACACACATTTTACAATACATCGATCTTGAAGGCGACCGGTCAACAGGCAATCCCTGTAAGTCACAATTCTTCTTTACAAATTGACATGCACAGCTACATACAGAGGAAACGAGGTTGAAGTCCACTCGGTTTTTAGACTGCATGCAACCGGAATATTCTCTGCCTTCTTTGCGTTATTCTAATGGAAGTTCAACTGTGGATGTCGAGTGTGCTATCCGCCTATCAAAGTGTGACTTCACCGAGCACGTAAGAATTTATTGATTAAAGCATGGATCAGCCAATCTTAGAATCGTTCATAATTGTCATGTTTTATTCACTCAAAGATCGAAATATTCGACCAGAATAAGCTGTTCTGTGAATACACTGATGAGAGGAAAACATGTGGTAAGCATGCTCATGCTATAAACTTCAAAACCTAATGTATAGGAGCTAAAATGGATATTTCTCTTGAATTTTAGAAAGACGAATTGTGAACGAAGATGTAATCGTTTACTCCGTCAGGGTTGAGAAAGACGTTAAGACACCGTACTACCCGGACCAGTACGTATTTTGTGGCATCCATCACGACACAGTGTCCATTCAAATCGTCTGGGGTAAATGTCGTTCCGCGTACAATTGTTTACTTAGGTGTATTGACCCTTTTCTGTTTGCGAAGGACGGCCTCAGTATGGCAGTAGGTACAAATTCATGTTGTTCTAACTCATTGAACAACAATTATTTTTCCATCCCACATATTAGTACGGAAAGGGGTGAACGTTTTTGCGATGATTTCTTTGTGAATAAGTTTATATTCGTGGAATAATACAATGCAAACTGGTTTCCTGTTCCCTTTAGGTGATCAACCATCCCTATTTTGTTCAGGTGCGTGGTGACTTGAAAAATCCTTTTGTACAAATACCTAGCCTTTTACCTGCCTTAAACATTGCTCGCATGTACCTATCACTGCTGACTTCCACTGTGGAGACTTGCACAGATATTCCTGGTAAAAAGCATATTATGAAGAAGTAAAAAATCATTTATTGGCATAAACTTTAAACATGGAACCTCCTCAATCAGAAGTCGTTATTCAAAATATTGTAACAAATCAAAATATTTCCTAACGTTTTTCAAAAATGATTCAAATAAACCAAGAACATGCCAACATATTTTTCAAATCCTTGTCAGAGCATGACAACATGTACAGTTGGTTTGTCTTATTGGCTAATAAACAACTCGTAAAAGTAAGTGTACTGGGCTACAGGCAATAAGGAAATTAACTTATTACAAAAACGTTTCTCAAATACATTCAAAATCATGAAATGTATTTTAAAAGTATCACAGAGCATGCCATAGCAATAAAATACTGCAACATTCTCAGAGGAAAAAATGAAAATCAGGAAATGTGTACAATTATTATCTGAGGAAAATTAAGAGATACTGCTGAATTAGATTGGGGAAATTCTTGCGTCTCGTAATCAATGGTTTACCAGTTAAAATGCAATGACCTATATGCAGCTATCCCATTGTAAATTAAGGATGATGGTGAACGTTTAATCTGGAAAATGAAGGATTCATTAATAACCTTAGCTTATACTAACTAGCCTGTCGATCATTTTTGGCATGCGTATATGATTAGAATGCGTCTGAATGGTGACTGTTTTCTTAATACATTTTTTGCGTTAACGGCCGTGACGTTCATATCATTACAAGGCATGCAAGTGTAAATAACGCAAAATACGGCCAGAAATATTGCTTTGTCTTCAACACAAATATACATTTGTCCTTTCAAGACCTGTTAGCTACATGTGAATTCATTTCAAATAAAATGAAAGAGACAGCTCCAAACGGCATTCTGCCCTTTCCTGACGACAAACATACAGATTTAATTATGATTCTGTTATAAAATGTGACAAATACTAAACTAGTGAACACATCTGCATATATAAAATTTAAAAACAACTGCGGCGGGACAGATAGAATCCCAAACATCAACATCGAAAATCGGTATTGAGAATTCTTCCATCGTATTTTGTCTGAATTCCAATAAAATTTACAAAAAACACACAGTTAAGTATCACATTAGGTAATACATTTTAAAAATAACCCTGTATGAGAGTGTTGATATGTAAATGCAGGATTTATTCCTTTTCCATACTTGAGAACACATCGTTGTCCTCGATGAGATTCGAACCCACGCCAGCAGGTGGAAAGCGTGTGGGATTAATGTGCGCAATGGCTTGTACCATTTCCGTGGGTTTGGTCTTATCGCGTATGGCATTTAAGTAGAGGGGAACCATAACGTAGCAGATTTATTTCTTTTCTATCCGATGAATACATTTGAAATATCATTTACTAATGGAAACTTCTGCAAATTATAGATTTGCACACAACTGCGACAGGACAGACAGAATCCCACACATCAACGTTGGACAACGGTATTACGGATTTTTCTGACGTATTTTGTAAACATTCCAATGACATCTTCAAAATCACACAGTCGCAAATTGCATAAGGCCATAAATCTGCAAATCTTTAATTGTATCGGTGTTTGTCAGTGTTGATGTAAAACTGTTGGATTAATGCCATTTACGCACTTGTGAAAAACTTCGAATGGGCCTCGGGGCATTCCAACCCACGCCAGTGGCCACACCAAATACCCTGTTATGTTTTACCGTGCATACATTTTTGAGGAGAATAGATCCATAATTTACGCCTTTGTATATTTTTCATTTTATTATAAAATGTGACATATCATTAGCTAGTTTACGCTTCTGCACATTATATGTTTCAACATAACTGCGACAAGACAGACAGAATCCAAAAAAAAATATATTGGACAGTGGAACTGCGAATGCGTGTTGATTAAGATTTGTTTGATAAATTCCTTTGACGCATTTGTAAAACGATCGGTGGCCTCGAAAGGATTCGAACCCATACCAGCAAGGGGAAGGCGTGTACGACTAATGTTCACAATGGCCGGTTCAATTCTCTGTGTTTGGTCTTATTGTGTATATCTTTCTATGTTAATTAGAACGTATAATTTTGTTCTTAAGGGTTATGGCCTCCTTTTGTATAAAATCATCTGACCCCTTTTTTTCGCAATGCGATCTGCATTTCAAGTAATGATTGAGTACCTCGATTTCTGACTTCACTCTGAGTTTCGTTTTCGTCCGATTAACAAATTCCCATATCATGTACAAGTGACCAACTCTGCATTTTATAGAATTGTACATGCCGGCGAGACAACAGACTGAATCCCAATTATCAACATCGGAAATAGGTATTGCGAAGTATTTTGTTGTATTTTTGTCTAAAATCCAAAGAAATGTTTAAAAGCAAACAGTCCTTTATCGCATGAGACCATACACCTGCAAAAGATTCATTGTATCGGAGAGTGTGTTGATTTTGAAATATAGGTTTACTTCTTATAAACCCACTCGATATAAACCCGGCGGCTTATTTAAGGATTCAAACTAACGCCAACAAGGGGATGGCTGAAGGAATCATTTTCACATTGAAGAGTCATATTAATTTTTCTTGGTCTTATAGTGAATATCTTCGTTAGCTTTCTTCAAATTTCGTTATCGTCCGATTTATAAATTCCCATATCATGTTCATGTGACCAAATCTGCATATTTTAGAATTGAATACACCGGCGAGCGAACAGACAGAATCCCAAACACCAATACCGGAAAAAAGTATTGCGAAGTCTTCTGTCGTATTTTGTCTGAATTCCAAAGAATTGTTTTAATACACAAATTCATATATCGCATAAGGGCATACATCGGTTAAAATCGCTTTGTCTTCGAGTGTGTGTTGATAAACAAAATGTAGGATGTTTTCCGTTGATGCAACTGAGACAAACCCAAGCGGCCTCAGTTGAGTTTGAACCCATGCTAGCAAGATTATGGCGTGAATGATTAATTTTCACAATCACGAGTCACATTTCATGTGTTTGGTCTTATTGTGTATCTCTTTCTATGTAAATAGAGCGTATAATTTTGTTCTTAAGGGTTACGGCCTCCTATTGGATAAAATCACCTGACCCCACTTTTTCGCAATGCGATCTGACTTTCAAGTAATGATCGAGTAACTCGATTTCTGACTTCACTCTGAGTTTCAATACTACATTAGCATAGACATGCAGATGAACCACCCTCATCTCGAGGCGGTTCTCCGTGGCCCTAGACCACAGAACGCACTATCACTCATCCAGTTAATTTAGAAATGCATCAAAGGTAAAAAAATCTTAGAGTCCTGCAATTTTCAGGTCAGTGTGGCGGCATAGCATTTCTTCATCATAGCCTGCTACACATTCATATAGCTTTTCACATTAACTTTAATTGGGACTAATATCCTAAATATCCAATTGTCTTGTAAATGAACAACCTTTCTTCATAGTGTGAAACACCTTAAAGTGAGATAACCCATTTTCAAACCATCCCACACCCAGGTTTGTCTATGTTCAATTCTATTCATGAGACAGATCATGAGAGGGTAAGCACTACCACACACTATAGATTCGAACACATCAGTGCAAGGACGTATAGAATCCCAAACAACTACATTAACAATCAGTATTGCAAGATAGTCTAATGCATGTCACTGAATACGGAGGAAATAGTGCAGAGCCAACATTTATGCATCTCATTTGTCCGTGGAACTGCATTGTTGTCATTTTATGGGGAAGCGTTTTATGAAGAATATGTCGATTAATTTTGACCGTTAGCGGACTGAGTGATTGTGGTGGATTTTATCCTGTAAGTCTTTTAAATAAGGCTTGAAATAAAATATTTACTGCAGTAAATTCCGACTAGCTGCCAGAAAATTTGATAAGACAAACGTGAATGTACCTCGGACACTGTATTCTAGTTAGCTATGTCTTTGACATTCCATTTAACGTTTTTTTTCAGGGTCGGATAGGGTCGCAATTCATATTTTTTTTATGCAAATTGTGTATTTTAAGCCGCTTTTTCAGCAGTTTGCATTTTTTGTTTGGTGCAAAGGTTTTTCCTACCTCTGAGTTGCCGACTTGCTCAGACAGAACGGAGGAAAATACAATTTCTTTAAATGGTAACTGTGGTGTCATAAAAGCCCTCTTACCAGAAGAACCCTCGGTAATTGCATGATTTAACAATTTATAAATCCTACAATTTGACGCATAGATATTAAAAACTAGACATTGATAAACCTGCATACTCTCATTTTATATACCACTGACTGTGTATTTACATATGAGTCACATGTTGTTTGTTCAAATGGATGAAATTCATATGCTTCCATCCGAATATTATCATTGGATTTTTAAAAAATGTGTTTGGGCATTCACTTTGCTGGTTCAGTCTTATTTTTTTACTTAGACAGAAATTGTTCCAATTGTTCCAATTTTCGTTGATTTGCATGATTATGAACTCAAGTGGCAACGCTTGCATCATCATTTGCTGATTG
Organism: Schistocephalus solidus; assembly: GCA_017591395.1. Taxonomy (NCBI): domain Eukaryota; kingdom Metazoa; phylum Platyhelminthes; class Cestoda; order Diphyllobothriidea; family Diphyllobothriidae; genus Schistocephalus; species Schistocephalus solidus. The sequence continues at coordinate 19,684 of WEDG01009933.1, read as the reverse complement.
CAAATATGTCAATGCTGTTAGCGTGTAAAATGTTTCCCAATATCGTCAACGTATCCTAGCCGAATTTTTAACACTGATTATGACAAGAAAATACGTCAATTACCCTGGATCATATGCGTTTTCTTCTACATTCGTAGACTATATACTTGGATGAAGATGCCTTTCATAACGATAATGGACATTTTATCTCTCGTCTTGACAGTTGGCTCAAATTAAAATTTTCTCAGGAAAAATGTAAGTGCTGTCTGTTAACTGAACATCCGAATTTGTCAAAAGCATACCATGATTGTTGACATTAGCACACACACAATAATGCAATCATGTAATCATTACTTTAAATAACTAAACATTCCGATATGTCTAACCGCAGGCTTACATTTTCCTTGTCATCCACTTCATCATATTCCTTCATTGTGTGCAGGAAATCCATGTGGTTTTGCCGCAGCAGCAACATCATGTGAGATGAGCATTAATAAAATGCACAAGCTGCACCATTTTGCGCTGTTCAAACTGGTGCATATGTGGTCATCTAACGCCAGCATTGAACATGGAGTATTTATTCGTTCACTCGCTTCTATTTTTTTGAAAACAATGCCATTAATTTAATCTTTAAAATAAAGAGATTTAGGGATTTTCGGGTGTATACACCTGACACCACCCTCGGAAATGCCCACCAATGTGTTTTAACAAATTCTTCCGAATGCTTAAACGCACCACCTTCTAGACATGCTCCTCCTAACACCTTAATAATTTTTTTGATGAATATGTAATTTATTGATTTTAGATGGGTCCAAGTATCGAGTAAAGCTGACCTATTGCTTCCATCGATTATACTTCCGCATTGCCTGGAAAATGGCTAAATTTAAAAGCACACTGGACAGAACATACATTGTACAATTCTTCTATCCTAATGCAGACTGGTCAATAAGCAATCATCGTAAGTCACAATGCTTTCTCACATATTGCCATGCACAAATGCATACAGATGAATATATGTTTAAGTCCACTCGCTTTTTAGACTGCATTCAACCGGAATATTCTGTGCCTTTCCTACGTTATTCTAATGGAAGTTCAAGTGTGAATGTCGAGTGTGCTATCCGCCTTTCAACTTGTTACAACACTGAGCACGTAAGCATTAAATTATTAAGGTATGGATCAAAAAATCATAGGGTCATTCATAAGCGTCATAATTTGTTCACTCGCAGATCGAAATATACGGCCAGACGAAGATGCTCTGTGAATACACTGCTCAGACAAAAACATGTGGTAAGCGGTTCTCATGCTATTAACTTCAACACTTCATTTATGAGATATAGAGTGGATGTTTCTGTTCAATTTTAGGAAGAAGATTAGTGAACGATGATATCATCGTTTACTCCGTCCAGGTTGAGAAAGACGTTAACACACCGTACTACCCAGACCAGTACGTATTTTGTGCCGGGCATCAAGACTCATTGTCCATTCAAATCATCTGGGGTAAATGCCATACAGCTTTAAATTTTTAACTTGTTTGCATAAACGGTTTTCTGTTTGCCGAGGATGAACGTAGTATAGCAGCAGGTACAAATTCGTGATATTTCCCACTGATTGAACAACAAATAATTTTCTATGCCACATATTAGTACGGAAGTAGGTGAAAATATTTGCGATTATGTCTGTGTAAATTCTTTAAAACATCATAAATAATTCAACGCAAACTGGTTTCCTATTCCCTTTAGGTCATCACCCATCACTCCCTTGTTTGGGTAAGTGGTGACTGGAAATTTTTTTTGTCTAAATACGTAGACTTCTAAATGCCTTGTGAATTGCTCGCCTATACATATCACTGTTAAATTTGAATGCGAAACCTTGCACAGATTTCCCGAATATTAAGCGTAATATTAAGAAGATAAAAGTAATTAATTGACACAAACAGTTAACACGTCACCTCGTTAATCAGCAGAAGACATATATAATATTGTAGCAATTCAAAATATTTCCTAATGTTTTCAGAAATTTATGTCAGAACATTGGAAACCTTACATTTGGTTACTCATAATGGCTTATGATTAACGACTATAAGTTAATGTAATAGGCTATATGGAATAAGGAAATCGTATTTACTAATAAAGTTTTTTTTTAATACAGCCCAAATCATGAAATTTATTTTAAAATTAGCGCACTGCATACCATAGCAATTAATCCTACAACATTCTCATGTGGAAAATTTAAATCGAGAAATGCATAAGAAAATAACCAAATGTAATTTTAGAGAAAATGCCAAATTAGATAGTGGATATTCTTGCATCTCATGAACAATGGTTTTTGAGACAAATGCAATGTCCTATGTGCAGCTAGTCCCTGGTGAATTAAAGATGAATTTAACCACTTAACCTGGGAAATAATGGACACATACATGAAAAGCACACAGTCACATATCTTTTTAGGACATACATATTCTCAGAGTCTGCGCTGATGTAGAACCGTATGAGTAATTCCTCTGACGCACTTGTGAAAAGCACGGTTGCCTCGGATGGATTTGAACCACGCCAAAAAGGGGAAGGCGTGTAAGATTAATGTTTGCAATGGCCAGACCGATCCCCTATATTTGGTTTTTATTGTGTATCTCTTTGTGAGTAGAGTAGAACCGAAAATTTTATCCTTTAGATTATAACATGTAAAATACTTTGAACTACTGGTCATTTATTAAAATTACAGATTTGAACAAAACTGAACAAAATGACATGGTAAAAAGTAGAGAAGAACCATAATTTTCGTCCACAAATAATTCATCTTGACTCTAAGAGATTCACCTCAACAACAGCAGATGAATCGTGGGCTCTACATATAAGTGCATTTTAAATAGGCCATACATCAACAAAAATTTCATTGTCTCGGAGTGTTTGATGATGAAGAAATGTAGAATTAATTCCATATGCGCACTTGAGAAAAACTCGGCAGCCTAAGCGGGATTTTAATGCACGCCAGCAAGGGTATGGCGTGTGGTATCAATGTTCACAAAGACGAGTCAAATTCCGTGTTTGGTCTTATTGTGAATCCCTTTGTTACGAGAGTAGAACCATAACGTTCATCCTTCACATTTCTTTTTCATCCGATTATATCATTGGCTTATCATGAACTAGTGAACAATACTGCACATTAAAGATTTGAAACCAAACTGTAACAGGACACACAGAATCCAAAACATTACCATTTAAGATTTTTATTGCAAATTCCACTGTCGTATTTTGTCTTGAAGTACTCTGCGTTGAACTTTGCAAGCGCATATTTTATTAGATACAAGCTGTAAATCACTGACTCTGCCAATTTTGAGCAATGGAACGATGGCTCCAGTGAGGGCGTGCTACGTGCTCCACGATCTTTGATAGCGTTAAACTGTGTTAGTGGTGTGTGTCTAAGTGAACCTATGCTCCGGCGAATAGGGCTGGTTCTGCCAAGTTATAAAAAATTGCAGTTGGTAGAATTGCATACGACGAGGTAGTAGTTTGACCATTCCTCGCATCAATGCAAGGTTGCCTGTTGATTTGCATCCCAATCTTCTTTGTCTACGGCCTTTGAAAGTGTCATTTATCAGAAAATATGGTGATGTAAAGGAGTTCTTTGGGAAGTGATCGCCAGTTAATTTTTTTAATCTGGGCTTTTTTCGCAAAATCTAGATCCTTACCTTATTTAAATTCCCAATGTCTCGTGTATCTACGCACAAAATTTCAAGGTTATCCGCTGCTGGAAAAAAAATTAAAAAAGATAAGTAATTTCATTTTGGTAAAGTTCGCAGGTAGAACAGTGGTTTTGTCGTGATTGATGTGAGTGTTTTCGGTACTTCGTTTGTGAACGACAGGGTGGTTGGTCATATAGTGAAGTAAAAACATTCGCATGTGTTTCCTTGCAGTAACCTAATGTTCTGAAAATTCCCGTCAGTCTTTCGATGTGCACACAATTATAAAATTGTCTTAATCCCTTTTCCGCATGTTGCACATAAAATCTCAAAGATTGACATCGGATATCATTATTGCATATTTCTCATCATAACATACAGCTGCATAAATTTTCATTTTCTCGGACTGCGTGGTCATGAAGAAAATTATTATCAATAATGACACTGACTACACCGTATCCTCGTGGTGGATCGGATCATTTTGTCACTTTACGAAATGCTTTGAGCAAATCTTTTCGTTTTAAATTAATTCCGCAGTTGACAAGCAGATGCATTTCGACAGTTCCTGAAACGTATTCTTTAGAATGTATAAATGCATCGACAACGTGTCACCGCCTGTGAGTGAACAAATCAAACTTAATTATCTTTTCCCACTGCTACCTGCATTTGTGCGTGTTGATCAGGATTTTATTTCCAACATGCGTGATATCTGTCTTGATTTCCACATGCCCGCACACATCAACTCTCATATCTAGAAGCAGGAGCCCCTAGGACGACATGGTCCACTGTGGCATAAGGCACAGCAGACACTCTCAGTCCTGCAGATTATACATGGAGCAGTTTCAGTATATAAAAAAATATAGGCCTGCAGGACTGTTTATGTATAATATTTGGATTAATATGGACACTGGCTCAACAGCATCCGTATATGGATCTATTACCATAGAGCCTTAAGAATCTCTTTTATTTCTACTTAAGCTGATAGAGGTTTGTTACTACGTACATATTTGTCCCTAAATAGTACTCCACTGCTATGTGTAAATCCACCTCACGTAACTTTGTTTCAATCAAAGTGAGCTCCAGACGGGTCACCGTGTCTCAATACTACAGAGCACTCTCTCACTTCTCCAGCTTAGATAAAAATGCATGTCTCAAATAAATCTGATCTGCCTGCAGTACTCTGATCGCTGTTGACGCATGCTATTTTCCGTTGTGTTCTGGAACACATGCAGATAATTATCCACCTTCAAGTAGCTCTGGACGGTGTATCATAAAGTCTACTTAGCTTGTAAACCTACACGTTCCTTAAAAGATGGAAACCGACTAGAAGCACTCGAACTCTAAATGCTTTGGTGTATGCGAATTTCCGTAACATCCGATTATAACTTGGGGCAAAAATAAACTAGTAAAACCTTCTGCACATTATTGGTTTTGACACATGTACGACAGGACAGATAACATTTTAATATAAACAACTTTATTCGGTATTGCAAAATGGGTCTGCCAAATTTTATGTATTTGGAGGACCTAGTACAACGCACACTTTCACACCTATCATGGGGCAATACAGCATCAAACATATTCTTGGCAATGTGTATGAATATGTTAGAGATCAAGAATTTTACCGACACTGCCTGGCCATATCGTTTTATAAGATCAAATATTGTACCGAATTCGAAAAGGTTTGAGCGAACATTTTCAATTTAAAATTATTAAGCATTCGACAAGCAGATTTAATCGACCTAGCAAATGCATGTTAAGTAGTACCTTAGATTTGCATTTTAAAGGATTACGGCCTGTGACTGGATAAAATCATCTGACACCAGTTTGCCACCATGAAATCTGCATTTATAGTGTTGGCCAAGTTATTTTCCTCAAACCTGGGCGATATCTGTCTTTACTTTGATATTCGATACTACATAAGCGTTAATATCGAGCTGAACCACCCTCAGCTCGGGACGGTTCTTCTAGCCTCATTCAGTTTATTTAGAAGGTCATGAAAAGTATAAATCTTACAGGCCTGTTGATATCTTATTAGTGTGTTGGCATACCGTTCTCCATAGCATCCTGCTACACAGGCAGATACGTTTCCACATTCACGTAACTTGGGACTCGTGCCTTTCACATGAGAATTTTGCCCCACGTCAACACCTTTTCGCCCTATTCCAATAAATTATGCGTGCACTGGTCAAATAAAATATTTTCGTGCTCTTCAGATGTGAACGCATCATCCGCAGTGCAGACGATACCCCGTACAAACCCACGAAAATTAGGGGTTTCTTAATTTTGGAAAACGATTTCAAAAAGGCGTCAGTCCTCTACAATGAACAATCCTTCAGTTTTTCCTTAGAATATTCATTCCGTTTAATTTTGCTCATTTATTTTCAAATATTCACATGTTTGCATCCACATGCACTTAAGTAATAATATAACTTCAAACTTTTCAAGGTACATTTCAATCCTCTTTAATGAGATTCATTTAATATAATTTTGTATCAGAAAATGTAAAAAGGTCTTCAGCTTTCCCGTCGAAGCGTCATTTGTAAAGAAGTTTGTGTTAGGAAGTTCGTTCACAGACGGGTTGCGCGCTCATTAACCATTATTTGATGCAATATTCCAAGCAGTAATACAATTGAAGCGCTTCTGAAATCATGATTAAGGTAGTTCACAATTAGCCTCATGAACGTGCATATTTTTTACTCTTTTGAGCACTCATTTTGCATAGTTGCGCATGCCGTCCTACTGAATGCATGTTTTTGAGTGAACTAACTTTTTGTGACATTTGGATGCAGCAAAAACGACATTTGGAACACTCTCTGACAGGAATTTTTTTTTCCCAAAGATAAACCTTAAATATATATGTATATGGAAATAACAAGAGTAGGTCAATAAAACTGCTAATATGATAGCGATTTAAACGAGTAAATACAACATTTTTCAAACAAACAAGATTTAAATTCCTTTGACTCACTTGTAAACAACTCGGCGGACTCGGTTGGCCACGAGGCCACCGAGTTTTTCATAAGTGAATCAAAGGAATTATTCAAATCTGCCGAAATCCTCTACTAAACAAGAAAAATTTAGCAGTGTATGACGTGGCCTTCGACAAAATACACTCATGGTTAACCAGTATGTTCTAATCAACTGAGCTGCTGCCCTGATCGATAGATGAAGGCACAAGGATCGATGTTTTGTACATTGATGTAAAACAATGCCTTTGATAGTGATCTACATATTCGGGTTCTATACAAGGTTTTATAATCTGGAATAAGGGAAAATTTGATAATCGACCGATTGCAGTCTGTGTGTATTGGCGATGCAACACCAATGTCAACGAAAGGTTTGAGTTGTGTGACTCATGGTTCTGTGCACGAGTGACGTGAATCGAACACATACTTCTGCATCTGAAATTTGTATTTAATTACTTGCTATGTGCTAACTCAATTAAGCCACTTCGACAGACGTTAAAGTGGAGATCGGTTCGCTTAAAGATGGTAGTTAGACGGAAAAAACTACCGGTTAGTCTGCTCACAACGGGTGAGTATTTCAGTATCATTGCATTTCAACTCTTAGAAAGAGCACACCAAAATTCGAAGAACGACAATATTAAGCTCAGATCATACGACAGATTCCGACGATATCCACCGTGTGTCGTGGCACAATTTGGCCACAAATACGTTGAATTGCACATCAATTTGTTTTAAGGGATAGTTAAATTACATAGAATCTAGTACAGTCCTGTGCCTTGCCACAACTGGGACTGGTGTCAGGACTTGAAACGTTTTTGTCACACAGCGATTATTCAGCGCCATCATACGGTCTTTTTCTAATCCATCTATAAGTCGATTCAATAATAAAAGACTTGCCATTTGCTTTATTAAACATGTTATGTCTATAACGTCCAGTATCGCAGTTTGTACGTTTTAATTATCGCAATATTCTGTGCTTACTGATTGAATTTCAGTACACGTCAGAATTTTAGCCGAACAACAAGCGTTTCTTTTACAAAATAAAGACATTTCCATGCACAGCTGTTTCGTATGGAGGGTTTGCTGGAGAAAATTCCTACATTTGTCCTTTATGTCCTTCTGGGTCCGTTTTTTGACGACCCGATAACAGAAGATAATAGCAGTTTGCACATGTGTCTAATGCTAATTCTTCGTTTGTATTTTTATTTCTGAAAACGCCACGTTCATATAAAGTAAATTAAAAATCTCATGCTATTTTTGAGCGAAATCTGTGAGTAATATGAAGTGTAGACTAGGGTCAAAGCTGCTAAGAACTAAGGTGTACAAAATAAATTAACGCTAAGTGGGGAATTGTGTCTAAACAACAGACGACAAAGGACGGTAAAAAGGTTAGATGATTGTCAGAATGCAGACTCACGAAAAACGCAGAATCTAGATAGCAAATGTTGTTGAGGATTGTAATGAACTCTAAACTAGGCTCAGAAAGCTATACATCAAGGACGATGAGCAGAGTCAGAAGTCCAAATGAGACGGCGATCGGAAGAATACAATCGAGAAATGAAGATCGATCGTTGCAATTGAATGCAAGTAATTGTGAGAGATCGGTACAATCAAGAGAGCAGCGATGACATGCAGCAGCAAAAACAGAGGACGTCCAACATGCCGGTCGAAGATGGCTGCTGTGTTTATTTAGCGTACATAAAGATTCAGGTGAACCAGCACGATACAAAATGTAAATTATACAAATACCTACAAAAATCCCCCACCAGAGAGTTTGTTGTACAAAAAACGCGCGATGAAAAATAGGCAAAAACTATACAAAAAAGTCCTTAAAATTGGCAGGAAAATGGATATGTCTACCAGAATGAACGGAAATGCGTTGTGGTGAAGAAGGAGTAGCAAAACATGTGGGTGTGGTGGTGGAGTGTGAAGGTTGAGTGGAAGGGACTGACATAGGTGGAATGGGTGGGGACGGTGCAGAGGAATTGGATGGAGCAACGGGCGGTGTGTTGCACTCAAGATAAGCTGGCTGACTTCTGTCGATGGAGTTTTGTTAGTCTCGTCAGCTTTCTATATGACGTAATACTTTTACATCTGTTGAAGCACATTTTAAGGGCCATCATAAGGGGAACAAAGAGGCTTGTAAACTGCGTCGTGCCGAACGAAGACGAAAAGAGTCGATTAAGGGTCGTCTTGCACAAAAACGCGTTTGGATGTTAGGCAAGTGGGCGTTGGATGCAGTTGAGCCATGCGCTGTTTCAATTGTTGAACGAAAGCATTTAACGGTGGAAGACTGCGCAAATTTGCCGGGCAGACGGAGAGGTGTACCGTATACAATTCTGCCGTAGTACATTGAATGTCCTCTTTGACAGCTGATCGAATACCCAAAAGGACGAGGGGTAAGTTGTCACTCCACACAGTTGTGTCTTAATGAGACATCAGTGCTGTCTTAATTTGACGATGCAGGCATTCCACAAGGCCCTTATAAGTACGGTGATATGCCGTTGTCGTGATGTGCGCACACCCGAGAAGTTTAGGGAACTCGTGGAAGAGACTAGATGGAGATAGGCTTCCGCGGTCAGTGATAACGGTGGCTAGCACACCAAAATTGGCAATCCAGTGATGCAGGAAGACCATAGCAATATTTTACGCTGAGGTATCACATATTGGAATTGTAATTAGCGATTGTTTGAAACGGTCGACAGCTGTGAAAATATGTGTGTGCCCACGTGAAGTTTGTAACGGACAAACTTAGTCTTAGTAAACGGGATGGAATCGAACGTCTGGAACGGCAAATTTGCTTGGTGGGGAAAAAGTATGGTGATGCACTTTGTTTTTCTGGCAAGCTAAACATTGCCTAGTCCAAAGGGCGATGTCGGAGTTCATATTAGGCCAAGCAAAGTGAGCAGCAATAAGGTTGCGACCGGCGTGGATGCCGGGATGCGACGGAGAGCGAAAATGGTCAAACACTACCTTACGGTAGGATAATGAAACAACAGATCGGGGAGTGCGTGTTGACTAGTCGCATAAAATCGTACCTGGTGATGCTGGAAGTGGTGCATCTCGAAGCTGCAGAGTACTAGATTTACGCAGATCAGCAATGGACTCGTCTTCTAGTTGGAGGTCTGCAAGCTTCGCCAGGTCAAAGTTAGATGACAAGGTGTTGATGCCCGGTCTCGATAATGCATCAACAACGACATTGTCACTGCCTCGGCCGTACTGGATATCAGTAGTAAACTGTGAAATATAGTCAAGGTGATGCACTTCTCTGGGCGAGTACCTATCTGGTTTGGCCTTGAGGGCATAAGTAAGAGGTTTGTGATCGTGATGAACCCGAAAATCTCTACCCTCTAATAGGTGGCTCGCGAGAGAAAGTACTGCAGCGAGTCTGCGTCGGTTGTAGCTTCAGTAAAAAGAAAGCCAATGGCTGCAAAAAGTTATTCATCTGTTGATGTAAGACTGCGCTGATAGCACTGTTGGAAGTGTCGGTTGTCAAAATCAACTGCGTAGAAGTGTCAGAGTTGAGGTGGTGCAGCATGGTCGCAACAGCAATGGCCTTCTGGCTGCCTCAAAAGCTGAGTGAGCTGCCGATGAAAGTTCAATCGGCTTGGCTTTCGACTTTGAAAGATCAGTCAAGGAAGCCGATATTGCCGCACAGTTGGGAATGAAACGTCGGTAATAACTCATAAGTCAAATTAAACGTCGCATTTGTGTGAGAGTCTTGGGAGACGGAAAACTATAAAACGCTTTTCCACCTTCTCTGAAAGTGGTGTGATTCCATGCTGATTGACGTGATGACCAAGGCAATCAAGAGAAGGTACACCAAAAAGGCATTTGTCGATTTTTAATTGCAAACCATGTTGCTGGAAACGATCGAACACTTGGCACAAGTGCGATGCATGTTCCGCTGGCGAAGAACTTGCAACGAGTATGTCGTCGATGTACACAAACGTAAACGGAAGACCCCAGAAGACCTCATCAATAAACCTCTGGAAGGATCAGGCCGCGTAATGCAAACCGAAAGACAGCGGATAAATTCGAACAAGCCAAAAGACGTATTGATGGCGGATTTGGGGATGTCTTCCTCCGCGACCTCACGATCAGGAGTTCAATTAGGACGGCATTCGGAAGAATGCAATCGAGAAATGAAGATCGATCGTTGCAATAAACTGCCAGTAATTGAGAGATCATTACTATCAAGAGAGCAGCGGTGACATGCAGCAGAGAAAACAGAAGACGTTCAACATACCGGTTGAAGCTGGGTTTTGGGTTTTATTTAGCACATTGAAACAAGCAAACATAAAGATTAAGGTGAACAAGAAAGATACAAACATGTAAATTGTACAAATGCTTACAAAAGTAACGTAAATTTAACCTTCATATTTTAGTTTCTTAAGTAAACTTGAAGAGCATAAAACCTCTTACTAAATAGCTCTACAATTGCAAACTTGTAAATAAAGAAAAAGACAGAAGTTGGAGAAAATCGGAGGTTCCTGGATAACAAAGACATTAACGATCTTTTTTCACGGTCAGACAATACAATTCATTTTTTTGTGTTGTACTCTAAACGATGATTAATATGAACAAGATTATTTCCATTTGAATCTCTTCAGGAACTGGAGCACCACGTTCTTATTCAATGAAAAGTAGTTGTCGGCAATTGTGAGAATTTGCAATGACTTCTGAAAACAGACAAACAATCCTGGTTAAAAAATTCTTTTGTAATTTTCTGACGCTTTTCCCATAAAATACCATAATTAACTGATTTGACTCTATTTTGCGTTATTACACTGTGCATTAAGAGAGTACAAATATCCGTGTATGATACTGTGGATGCTTATCCTCTCACAACATACCAGCTAAGGTCTATTTAATCTCTGGGATAAAAAAGGATTGTTATATTACTGCCTGAACAAAAGCTCTCCGTCAATATCTGATCTTTTTTTCGTTATTCACGTTGCACTTATGCCTGGTTTCAATGCACTGTTCAGTTTCATACGATACAGTCTCACACAGTCGAACTATTCGGCTTTTTATACTCCTGTGATTCATCACAGGAAAACCTAAACCGATTTCAACAATGGTCGAAGGACTGACTTTTGCCGTTCAATGAGAAAAAATGCACTATTCTACAAGTCGGTAGAACTAGCACTCCGAACCTTATGGATTACTACCTGAATGGTATACCATTGCAAGAAGTTGACGCGCAGAAGGACTTGGGAGTGTGGATCTCGCGCTCCCTTAAACCCTCACTGCATTGTTCAAAGGTAGCCAAGTCTGCGATGTCAGCCCTGTACCTTGTCAAGCGGGCTTTCTCTGCCTTTGATGAAGACTGTTTTGCCAAAGTCTTTCGAACTTTTGTGCGGCCGCAATTGGAGTTCGCTATCCAAGCTTGGAGACCCTGGAACGCGAAAGACCTCAATATCCTTGAAAAGGTTCAAAGGCGTACAACCAAACTTGTGACTGGACAGGGCTCATTACCCTATGAAATCCGATTAGCTAACCTTGATCTCTTTCCCTTGAGTTACAGGCAGCTACGTGGTGACCTGATACAAACATTCCGTATCATGTGCGGTCAGGGCTGCTGCCTCGAACCTGGAGACCTTTTCCAGTTAGCAACAACCACGAACTTGAGAGGGCATCCACTCAAACTACGTGTAACTGGGGCCAGACTGTATACACGAAAGTTCTTCTTCTCCAGGAGAGCGGTCGACGCTTGGAATGCTCTGCCTCTGGATGTTGTTATGGCTACTTCCGTTGAGCCTTTTAAGAAAAACCTGGACCAGTATAGCAGTGCCCACTATAATATCCCCAGATCTGCTTAGTCACGTCCCAGTTGAATAACACTCTTATATGGAAATACTACTTTCTATATTACAGTACCATTTGTATAGCATTTTTATTAGCTAAAACTCGTCACATATGCCTCACTCACGAGAATCTCGTCACCAACAATATCATGTACTCATGCTTCTAGTAATATGCGAGTACACATTTATGTTTACTCTTTTCGATGAGCCAACAGCTGCTTATTTTCCGCACGCTATTATGTAAACCAACTTTTTTACATTTTCATGATGTACCAGAGGCTTTTTAGCCATACTGTAACCAAGAGGGAGTTCAAAGGCGTTTGCCTATCTTTCCCTTAATAAACGTGACTTGACTTGATAAACTTGACTACTCTACTTTCTTGTATATTACAGAGGATGAGCATATAAGTCGGTAAAAACAGTTACACCACATTGCATTTTGTTTAAATAAAGCTACTGCAAACGATGTTACATTTGATCTGATGAAATCTTATCTGCTGTCGCGATAATGTTCTGCCTAAATTAGCAAATCTTCAGAAAACCTTCAATTTACTAACCAATTACTTCACACGTTATTTGCAAATGCAGACACGTCTACCTTTCACTTACGTCGGAATAATTATTCATGCCTTTGCATGCAGTAATCACTAAAAATATATTCAATGCAAGTTTATTTACTTTCACGGAATGAGCACAGCTAAAATTAATCATTAAATTGAATATTCAAATATCAAACACTTTTTAGGTACATCTGATATAATACGTATTCATCATCAACATAGTTTTTTTGTAAATAGGACTGATGATGGTTTGTAAATCAGATTAATTATATAAATCGTTTTTGAATCTTTGTATCTGAGTTGGAATGGGATTTTGACTCGAAAAATCGGAGGAAGTGGTGATTTTTTTCGCATCGTAAATATAAAGCCTGCCCTCACTGAGCGCCTTATGCGACATAATGATCCCAACTTCGCCTCGTGCATTCGGTGAGACTGGTGATGATCAAGGATTAAACTCCACAAACGAGCATTCTGGTCTCCTATTCCTTTGCCGGTAATGTGGTTCTGCCTATCGCTCGGCACCACAGCCTTGGGGAGCCGATGGCAAGGGTGCATGCGCGCGAGCATCAGTTGACAGGCGTACTAGACAGAGTGAAGTCGGTGTGAGGAAAAGTCTGTTCTGTTAACCGTGACAGCCGGCTGCTACATACTTGCCCCCTTCTCCTGCAGCGAGATGATCGAGACCAGACAGGCTGGGCGACTCATACTGTGAATACGGTAATCGTTTAAAGCGCCACGAGGATCACTTAGCTGGGTCTTATCCAGATGAGGTAAGTTCAGTCTATTAGATGTGCCTTCGCCTTCAGCTGCCAAGATTTTTCCTTTATTTGCATCGTCCAAGAAGGAAAACAGACACTGCCATAGCTTTTGATCAGGATCAACCCGCCCGTCGATTTTTCATTTGGGGGGTAACTGTCCCAATTTGCCCTCCAAGGTAGGTTGTCGAGTGTTACGGTACACTAAAATTTCGGAGCAGGATTAACTTTGGAAAACACCCCAGGGACAGTCCTTTGTCTTAGAAGAGAAAGACGCGATTGTCAAGACATGGACTTTATCTGTCACACATTTTCAGATTCCAACTACAATCGATCTTCATAGGCAGTATAACATACGGGTGGTTCGTGAAAAATTATAACACAGATAAAGGCAATTGTATCCGAGAACAAGTCTAATGGAGGCCAGGGTTTATCCAATGCCCCTAATGGAAGTTACGATGGTGGTGGTGGGGGTGTCTTTTACGGATGTGAACAATCGGGTAAAGCTGAGCTGCTGCTGGTGGGGTTACGTGCCCAAGGTACTACAGGACGAGTGGTTTCAGTAACAGTTTGGCGAGTGCCAACCTGCCATTCCTAATATTCCCACACTGAAACCGACAAGACAATGAGCCCGTAGTGAAGTGGCTTAAAGTCGTTGACAATTAACCAGCAGGTCGCAGCATCCAGGCTCAGTTACCTCAGCGACTGGGTTTGGGTATGGCCGGCTGATGACGGCTGATAAGTCTATAAACAGTCAGTTAACAGACGGGAATTCAGTGCTTCGAACTAAAATAGGAAGATACCATAGATCTGAATTCACAGATATTGCATGAAGACTCAGTTCAGCGGTAACATTTGAATTAAAAAGGAATCAGAGCCTAAATACCAGGATTTGCGAGGATTTATGCGCTACCATCCTATCACAGAAAGCTATTGGGGCTGTATTCATCTTCGCAGAAGTCAAAATAATCCATTACTCTGGAAGCAAAACAAGCCGATAATTGATTGATGCCTAGACCTCGGTCAGTCGACCTTGCGGCCAAATTGACAGTTACACCGTCGAAATTCTAACGATGTTCACAGTAGGCTTCACAGAAAGGAGATGCAGGGACGGTGGCTTGCGTGTGAATTAGTTTTAAGTGATATAAAACTTAGGCAGCATCTCTCTTCTCTTACCGGTCTGGACTCGGTTTCAAAACGTAGTCAAAGAGAGTATAGGCGGAGTCAGGCACTGACGAATAATCTCCCTCGGAGAGAAATAGGTGGGTGTGGCATGAGCCTGCAACTACGCGTTTCCACGTTAACCACGCGCATCCCAAAGTTCGGCATTGATCATGGGACTGCATTCCAAGTAATGCCAGCCGTGCCCTGATGTGGCCCCGTGTATGTCTAGCGCATATAGCACCCGGCATGTTTAGGGGGCGTGGTACCCACATACATAGGCCTATGCGATCAACTTAAAAGCTTCGTCTTTTTACTTTCATTGCCTTGTGCCTCCTATAAACGTAGCTTTTTCTGATACTACTGCTAACTCTGACGATGGACTCCTAAACGAGTTTAAAAGCTCGTAATAATCAGTTAATTGTTCATGTGCTCGACCAGTCTGCTTCTTTTCTCATTCAAACAAGCCTTGCTGAATTCAGGAAGAGAGAGAAAGAGACCGAAGGCAGGCGAGTCAAAAAACCGGAATGGTTGAGGTTTTGAGCGCCTGCGTGAAGCACTTGAGTGTCCCTTGTCTTTTTCTGCCTGTAGCCAGTAAGCGAAAAGTGCACCATCGGTTAGTGGCGAGGTCACGTCGCGCGCGGTTACCGCGCGGCCGCTGCGTGGTACGCGACCTGGGTTGATAGACTTCCGCAAGTTTAGCCCCACTGACATTCCCCGCGTTCGTGCAGAATGCGCGGAGTTCCAAAGATGTAGGTATTTTGTGAAAATGGATTATGTAGTGGGCCTGGTTTACTGGGACATTTTCCGCATTCCTGCCTTTAGCATAGCTTGATTAATTTTTCATATTAATTTTGCAGGCAGGATGACATGCATTATTTTCAAGAGTGTACAGACGGTAGGAATCTGACTTTTCGGGGTTAACCTACCTCAGCAGCGTTAGTTATTTCGAAAGACCCTAGCCTTCTGGACCCGTTCCGTGTTAGGAAAAAAAGTTGCACAGCAGTTCGGAGGACAGTGCATTCCTTAAGTAAACGTCGATGAAGGGATTGGAAAAAGTTTGCAGCCGGTGCAGGGCACATCCAGCTCTCAGGGCAGTGTCCCCTATGTGATACAAAGACTAGGCGTCAGCCTTGGATGTGATTGGCAGGTATGGAAAGGCAGGATTTTTGAGGTCCAAACGGTCACTTGCGCGCACATACATGTAGTCGTGCAAAATTCGGCGTTTAAAATGCACACCGAGTTAAGTCACTGCAAACCTTCAACGTCGCTGAGCACAGGAATCCTGAAGGGTACTGCCGTATGGTACTATCCAAACAGACAAACGACTTTCTTTAACAGATATCCTTTGCTGAATGCCAGTTTACTATCCGTAACTTAATGGCGCTCCAGCTAAACTCTCAAACAGGCTGACCTTTCACCTGGACGCCTTTAATTCCACAGCACATTTGGGATATTCCAAGCTGTTAGGTAAAAATAACTTGTTCCACTGACGACTACCATTCACAAAATTGGTAACTGTTGGCATCATTCGCATCAAGTATTACTTGTGTAGTCTCTAACAAAGGATTACGATTCCTGCAAAATCAACTTTTAGCAACTTGCTAAAAACAATATACGCAGAGATTCAACCGCTTGGATTCAAGCCACCATACACCAGCCAAAGGGCGGAAGGATAAAGACGAGGAAAACTCGATTTATACAAGGCGAAATAGCTAGGCTCACCGTCACCTTTCGGTTAGCTTTTGGTCACTTCTGGTAGCCCGCCTCCGCAGTTCTCAGCATCACTTTATGTCCAAGCCCGCGTAGGGGGCTTCGTACTCTAAGAGACCTTGACCAGTCCAAACCAGTCATGCCTCCCGTCTCAACCAATGCCGCGGGTCTCATACTGCCCCGCATGATACGAGTGCAAGAGACCTTGACCAGCGGACCTTGACCTTGCACAAGAAGGGTGGTTGGGCATGGTGACATGCCTAGCTGCATGCAGTGCACCACTTTACGCCCACGTACCCGTAGGGACCTTCGTTCTCTAAGAGACCTTGACCAGTCCCAACGAAGGTCTGATCCTGCCCCGCATGATAGGACTACAAATAAAGCACGTGTTATAAGTTCATGTTATACTCTGCAAATACCCCCCTAAAGAAGCCCCATTTTAGATACGTCGTAGCAGCACCAGGGGTTAATCAGGACCTGGCAGGCTTTATTCGGGGTGGGGAGGGTTTTTTTTTATCACGCTGAGTTGCATGCTCACGCAGCATTAGCCATCTGAGGCCTGTAGTGCACTTCCATCCCGGCCCGATCCCCCCCTCCGTTCTTAATGTCTCTGCCTGGACACCGTACACAGACGCGTGAGGAATGAGAGAAGGAGAGAGAGAGAGAGAGTCAGTGCTCTGTCCTCAACTTGAGTCAGTCCTCCACACGGTGTTACTTGAAACACTCCCGACTGTCTGCCGTGAAGGGAGGGCTTATGCCTCGATAAGCCAGGATCGAAGACTAATCTGGCTTGCCCGGAAACTGAATAATATGGATGTTGGTTACACAGGTTAATACGTATCCCCGTTAGACAGGTTCAACAGCTATTCCCTTGTACTTTCTATCTATTACCTTCACTTTATAGGTAGCCGTTGTTTTCAGTAGTCAAAAGTGCAATATCTGGCACCCTTGTGCACGGCACATGACCTCAAGGCCTTGCACATTCGGGGTGAGCGGTTTCAGATTCGCTGAACTGTAGCCACTTGACCGAGACGCCCGTGCGTGTCCAGAGCTTTACTGCTGCCCAAGCGCCACTTCAGCACACCACACTTCCACAGATGCAGCAAAATGACGAATATGCAGGACATAATTCCTCGGTTAATAAACCCACACCAACTGAACAACACACACCTCTGCCCCTCTCTCCCTCTCTCTCTCTCTCTCTCTCTCTCTCTCTCTCTCTCTCTCTCTCTCTCTCTCTCTCTCTCTCTCTCTCTCTCTCTCTCTCTCTCTCTCTCTCTCTCTCTCTCTCTCTCTCTCTCTCTCTCTCTCTCTCTCTCTCTCTCTCTCTCTCTCCTCTCTCTCTCTCTCTCTCTCTCTCTCTCTAAGATATGACTAGACGCTGTCAAAACGAGGTTTGCCTTCATCATTGGTCAATTTTTTTACTGAGAAAAGACATGCATTTCTGTTATTGATAAAGTCCTTCTATATGTGCCTTCGCACTTTTCCTGTTACCCAGGATTTGGTCTGCAAATGGTGGTGCAAACACTTGCAAGGCTGATTTATTTGGGCTCTAACGGGGACTTGAGCAACGCAACAACCAGCCGTACTGGTGTCTGTCCAACCAATTTCGGGGAAAATATGTTGAACTTGAAGTCAAGAGGCACCTTTAGCGTATAGGGAAGTTAGGAGTAAGTTCAAAATTAAGATTTAAGAATGGCTTGGATGAATGGACGCGGGGATACTAACCACCCCGCCCACTTAAAATATGTCGCCCTGTGATAATTTTGCGAAAAGTTAAATGTTTTTGTGTCTTAACGCTAACACTTACCCTATCATAAAACAAAACTGTAGCTTTAATCTTAACCCTAGCCCTTCACTAAACCTAAACCCTGCAGTTGACACAAACCCAAACTTTGGCCTTAAGCCAAATCCTGACTCTAACCACAACTCTGAAATAATTTTTTAAAGTAAACCTAAAGCCAGACTTAATCCTAGCCTTCAGCTCTATCCTTAGCCTGACTTTCCTGGACAGTCCTTTATCCAGTGTCATGTTTAGCTAACCAGACAAGGCACCCTTACTGACTAAGTTTCGTGGTGTTAGTGTTAACTATGGGGAGATTTTTGGGTAGGGTAAGAGTTAAGCTTGATTCTACGGCTATTTAAACTAAGCGCTACGGTTGTGGTTGCAACCTGGAAATATCGATGTTTTTCGTTTGTTAAGCCCAGGGTTACCTTTATTAGTTGGGCAGGGTTCCGATAAGTACTCGTAACAGAAATAATGCTCAGATGAAACACCATAAGTTATCCCGCAGTACGGAAGGCGATACCTATCCGTACCAGATATTACCATCTGATTTGCATAAGGGGTAGAGAATTGACTGTATGCATGGTAGCAGACACACTATAAATTTACGGGCAGACCTACGCATAAGAAATAAAACAGGACACTGGAAAATTCTTTTTTTATTTTCTTAGGACATGCCGATATGGAACTGACCAAATAAACCACGTAGCGGGATACCGATGTGTACAAGCAAAAGCATTAATGAATATGGCAGGCCTGAGAAGAGACTAATATTTCAAAGCATGCATAGTGCAGGTTTATTTGAGTGAAAGAGTGAAAACGTGTTTGATTGTGGCTGCGGAAGATGGCGAAAACTAATCTATATATGAAGCGAATACAGCGAGGCGAACAATGAGATCATTCTCCATGCACTCTAATGAGAATTAGTCTTCAAAATTTGTATTCAAGTGGCACTTAGATGCAACGAGCATGGACTGTTTATAATTATCGGCGACCACACAAAACACAATGTTTTTGTATCATGAATAAAAAAACAATAACTTATACTGCAATATTGACATATTGGTCTGGTTTTGTGCTTTTGGCTCAAAAGCACCCAGTTTATTCTAATTGATACAGTTTTACCGCATCACTTGAAATTTCATGAAGAGTTAATGACAAAACACAGCTCTAGGAATCACAGTATTTAAGAAATCCTAATCTCATTTTCAACCAATACTTAATGACATCATCTACTTGGTTTATATTGTCATCTTATATTTATTAGATTTCGTA
>WEDG01009929.1:0-94242 GCA_017591395.1 Schistocephalus solidus | reverse complement strand
GGGCACGCTTTGTTCAAAGTATGAGCAGCAAGGCTTCAGGGCCAGGACATTCACTACCCCTACTACTACTACTACGACTACTACTACTACTACTACTACTACTACTAATAGTTCACTACTAATAGTTTATCTGTGAAATATCGTTTGGTACTGTGTTAAATGATGAAGGCACATATTGGATATTGATACATTGTAAAAAAAGGACAAATTAGGGAATCGATACAGAAGCCGTGATTTGAACATATATTTTACAGTCGTTGGGCCATATATTTTAAGCATCTGACCTCAGAATATTAGGTTAGCATTCTGCAGATATTTCCTATGTTAAATGAAATTGTAATCCCCTTTATGTACGATAATTTTGTCCTTGTAATCAAAGCAAACAGGGGTGAGAAATAATCATCATATTCTCCCTAAACCTGTTTGATTATAAGTTGACCGTTACAAAAGTTTTGAACTGGAGCATTTTGGGAGGAGTTAAAGGATAAGAAAGACTACGCTGTCTTCCTTTGCGTTTAGGCTTCGCCCGCGAGCGCCGTTCCTACGTGACATAAAATTCGTCGTTCGAGCTTGCTCGAAGGATGGTCCACGTCAAGATTTGCCACAGCCAGTTAGAAAATTCTTACGACCTAACTTGGATAGAAGAGAGCCGTTAACAGTTCACTAATCTATTGATGGTTTTAGTCTTAAACTAAGGTCGACTCAATAATCAGCTGTGAAAATATTTGACATTCATTCACGGCCAACACTATTTGCTAGCCACGTTTTTTTCTGATTACGTTATCAGACGTCGCTGAACTCCTCTTTTGAATCCTGTATTCATCAAAGCAGTACAGTATACAACATATGGGCTACACCTTTGTTGGTCAACGCAATTGAGAAATTACCAATAAATATATCCAACTAGGGCAAATCTTCGGGTCTAATATTTTAAGTCTGTGCGTCAGCATATTTTGTCAAGATCAAGCGTGCATTTGTTCACGAAACCATTATTTATGTTTGCAAATCGCATTTTCACTTTGCCAAAAGATGTGTTCGGC
Organism: Schistocephalus solidus; assembly: GCA_017591395.1. Classification (NCBI taxonomy): domain Eukaryota; kingdom Metazoa; phylum Platyhelminthes; class Cestoda; order Diphyllobothriidea; family Diphyllobothriidae; genus Schistocephalus; species Schistocephalus solidus. Next base: position 93,202 of record WEDG01009929.1, on the reverse strand, counting down.
CATCAGCCATGGACCGTCGTGACAAATGATATGTGCGTTTTCGAGAACATTCAGCTAATTCTGTGAGCTTGTGCAAAATGTCCTAAACCTCTGCGGGGTAGCAATTTTGATTAAGGCGTCCCGCTTCTGAGAACTCTCTCACAGCAGATTATCCTAGAGAACGAGATGCTTACGTGCTCGACAATACGCAAAGCCGGCTGGTCTGATGAATTTGATCTTTGGGAATTCTAGACACATGCAAAAAGCACGCCAATACTTTTCGGTGGTGAACAGCTACAAAGACCTTTGAATCGAACAAATCATATCGCCTTGCGTGCCACCAAGCAACAGGTGCATAAGACTGGATTACTCGCCATTTAGGTATTTACAGAAAAGGTGCATTAGACAACATCACTTCAATAGGCACAAAATCAACAGAAACTAGGGTTCAAATCTATGTTTCAAACTCGCAATTGTCACTCCTCACACTGTTTTGCCTCATAAGTAATGATTCCAATTGATCCCAGTATCTGATTCAATACGGAGGGATAGACTGAAAAGTCAAATCACCTTCGTAAATTTCATACTATAAACAAAGTGACCAGATTTAAATTGCACGAATAATCGCAAATCGAGTACTAAATAGGGAAATCACAATAACCGTCAGGCCTCCTAAGCGTTCAATTAGACTGCGCGTAGATGTTCAATCTCTTTTTTGCAAAATCAAATGAATTTCTTTGAAGTGCACACTGTTGGACACAAGATAAATCAGATGAAATATAGACTTATAGATGGCCCAAAGTGTTCTGTCAAGTTGCCTGGATCAGGTGGGTCGACCCGGTAAAGAAAGGGGACGTCTTCAGTGGGGAGATACAGTAAATCGAGAACTGCAGATGCTGGTTTAGAAGAAGAAGAAGAAAAATTGAACCAGTTATCTCCTCTGCCGGTAAAAGTTTTGTTTGACGTACCACTGCCAATGTACAAGCAGTGGAAAGCAAACACGGAGACCAGACTCCTGACAGTACAGTAGGAATTTATAGGGACTGCAGCCTGATGAATCGCAGTTGACACAGTGAAATGTCCACGACCATGGACGAGCAGTTGATAATCTAAGCTGACTTTTAGAAGATACTAAACTGCTCTTTAAATTTTAGTCAAAGAAAGGGATCCTAGTCTTAAACACCAATCGCCTAGCATTCATACGCTCTTCGAGTTCATTTCAAATTTAGTTAAGCTGAAGCAATACCCCACCAGAGTCTATTACTTCATCGTATTGATATTAAGTGAGCGGTAAACCAGGAGTTAATTGGCAGACATTATTTAGAGCCGTAGAAGTGAGAGAAAAGTTTATCTTCAACACCTTGGCACCGGAGTTTGATTAGTTTAGTACCTGGGCATATCGAGCTAGTGGCGACAAATAAGGCAGCATCTGGAATTTTATTTTTTCATCCTTATGATGCACGCTTTTGTGCGATGTTTTTAGTATATTATCAAAAGTTCCAAAACTATTGGGGCTTCTGTGGTTTAAATACAGATGCACGTTGAGGATTATGTTGTAAGTCATTTAACAATATCCAGGTAAATCTACCATTCCGAAACTTAGTGGTGCAATCGACAAGTAGGGCAGATGAAGAGGCGACCAAATTCAACCTTTTATACGGGCGGCTGAGACCACTTCCTGTAATTCCTTGGTGGAATGATGTGCATTTTATCAGGAAGGCCATAAACTGAAAAAGAGTGCAAGTAAAACATAATCGATAACAGTTATATGGAGCGTAAAAATTCAAGAATATTCTTGCCTGCAAGTTTCCCATAAGGATTCAAACCTCTTAAATACAGTCATCTGTATAATTATAATTTGTATCACTTTCCATTTTCGGCAATTACTTTAATAGTGCTATATGCCAGTCGAAATAACTGATTCTCCTCTGGAAGAGCTATTAAATCAAATAAAGTTTGTTTTTTCTCCTCCAGTTAAATACAAAAGTCTCGAACTTTGCGCGAATAAATGAACGAGTTATTTTTCTTCTGCACGTTTTCTTTTTATCGGCAACAGGCCACATCTTTTATACTCACTAAACGTTTTTGAGGACTAATTTTTGGTCACTCAGCATTTGCTCAGCATCCTAACGAGAAATTCGAATATTAATCTCGAAAGTACCTACAGAAGAGGCGACGAATAAACGTGTCATCGTGTATTGCGAAGGTGAGAAACATCAGCTTCGCAATTTAAATGACTCTAACAGAATGTGCCTATCAGAACCACCAATTTAATAGGAACCAGGCATCTGGATTCTTGAGCATGTGCAAAGGAATGGATTAACAGCGGGCTGGAAATGGCTTTTGAGGATAAATATGGAAGGTCATTAAAACGGCTGGAGTAAAGTGAGTTATTTTTGAAATTTCTCTCAGACTTTACATTCCCCGAATCAAATCTGTAATGGTAACGATGATGATGATGATGCTGATGATGATGATGATGATGATGATAATGACGGTGATGGTGTTGTTGTTTTCACTGAGTAATGGGTTAGTCTTTACGCATACACATTAAGCTTTCCTAAAAGCTTTCCTATTGAAGCTTCCTATTATTCTAAAGATGCCTTTGGTACGGTTAGCTAACATCAAACAAAATTTCAAACAAATTTTTAAGGTTGAGAGAATCCTTTTGAAATAAAAAGTGATAGAGAGAACTTGGAAAACTATGCAGTGGACAAACCAGCAGAAATAAGTTGTGGCAGTCGAAGAACTGGACTAAGATTTCGAAAAAGCATAAACAATAATTTTTGACTTAATTATGTCCTTGGTTACGTCGCTGAGCGCAAATAAACACGACATGCATGGCAATCGTCTTTCTTCATGAGGTTTTTATACGAAGAATATTTTAACCAGATTCCTATGTGTTTATGGCAAATTTAAGTGATCGTGTTTAATATTAAGTTCCACCTCATGACTTAATGTAACGCCAGTTTTAACTCTTGCAAAGTGTGTCTTAAAAAGAAATTTCAACCATTTTGGATGTATGTTACTTAAGTTCTTCTCGAGTCTTATTAAAGTATAGTCATGTATTCACAAAAAACCAAGGATATTTTTATAACTTCATTTTCCAGAGGCACCCCTTCTCAAGAAAAAACGCTAGTCGTTAGGTAGAATATTACTTTATGAAAACGGTAACTCGATCGGTTGGCTTAAAGTTAACTAAGCAGAAAAAGCCGCAGTAGACGACAATTCTTCCTACTAAATCTGTTCACTTTTTTAAACACGAAAATAACCCTCAAGCTTACCATCGCAAACGAAGGAAGTAAACTATAAAAATATTGCATGTCCGTGTTAGTAAGGACAGAAGGTCAGGTAGAAGCGAACTTGGTTTAAGGACACTTCATGGGTTACAGAAACTTTCCGCCGAGCTGCGATTAGATGGCGTAGGGCCAAACCGGCTGATGACATTTGTTGCGTAGGCAGTCATACTTTAGGAAGAATTCAAAGTTTTCGACATAGGAAGGGGATTCAAAGCACACTTTTGATAAGCAAGACATTTAATGAATAGACAGTAACTCAAGGAAAACTTATGCGTAAGCCACCTGATCACGTGCTGGATAGCAAAGCAATTTTAAAGCCATTTATTCGATACACTCGCCTTTCAAGCAACACACGACATTGTCAGTTGCCGACGGCTAATAAGTTGGAAATGACCATTCTAGTCTTCTCTGTTCTTCTTCCAAATTCCTGCTGTTTGACCGCGTATAAGCGTTTTGCATTGAGTCTTAAGGCGTAACAGGGCAAACGTGTCCTGTCACCGAATTGGTCAACGCATTTTCAAAGTAGTCAACATTTCTTACCGCAACTGACAGGACAACGAGCTCGTGGCTCGATTATCGCCGCGTTCTAATTAATAGAACTCGATGGCAAAATAACGCGTGAAGTGTGACAAACCTGGGTTGGCTAAGGTCGGCTGAAGCCCATTCTACAAACAAGTAGTACTACCAGTAGTATGAATCTTATATGGCAAAGATGTAAAACCGTACTTCCGACATCGGAACTAGCTAAAAGCCCGAGCAGGAAACAGCTACCTCAAGAAAAACTGATTTGATATTAGTATAGCACTTTAATTGTGGGTAGACACATGTTCGTTCTGTTTCGTCTTGGAGATTTAAACACGTCACGGATAGTCCTATAGCTTAACTAGAAGGAATGGTGGAAGGCAGGAACCTCTCGGTGAACAGCCATATTCAAGTCCAAGGCCAATTCAACCTAACTCTTGAAGTTAGGCGAGTTTTAGCAGACATCTGAATCAAACTACCTTCCAGTTGAGACATGGCCCTCGTGACATATTATTTGCTGTTTGGAATACTAAAAATCGTATGTTTATTCCTGTAATCGGAACAGTGAAGCGCTATTATCGTGTGACTACATATATACAGCTGCCGCGTACATGACGGCTGTTCTTTTGGCACGCTAGCAGACTTTTGGGAAATGATTTAGTTTTATTTTACCTCAGGCGTCCATGTTATCTGGTTTGGCTTATGTCTGACTGATGATATCAACCATGCTAGGAAGGAGCATCGCAGTTTCCTCTGTATTCGTTCTTATGTCATGGTTACCTTTATTTCTTGGTCTTTTCGTTTGTTTAAGCTGAGTAAAGTCTTTGAGCGTGTGATATCAATCTATCAACGATTGGCTTTTAAATATCTTCAACACACGTTATTGAATTTAGTTTTCATCTAAAGAAGCAAGAAAACAGATTGAAAAACGTTGACTAAAGTGGCAAGGCACTCACTGTTCAGATTACTGGATGTGTTCATCCCGTTTTGCCCTAAGTCTCAATCTAGACTCTTCGCAGGCAGTCACATAGTGACCAGTTGGTGTCCCCTACCTGGATTTTAATATTTATTTCCTATTCTAAACGTTGCCGTCGCACTGTTTGCATCTTATCTCCAGCGGTATCGCTCAAAACTGTCAAAGTACACACATGATGGGAGAGCAGAAAAATCAGTACAGCCGTAGTTTGCATGGCCTTCCGCGAACCAGCGAGAACTTAAGTTGCAAAGCCTTACAACTAATGCTTCCCGAACGCATCATAATAGGAAGTCTTCTTCAAAGCTTACACATACAAATAAATGGGCCCGAAACACGCAGGTCACTCCCCAAGGGCGCCGCCTGAATCATTCTGTCAGCAGTGGAACAGATAACGCATTGAGTTATGAGGACGATAGTTGGTTGCAACCCGTTCAAGGCAGCAGTCTAAGCGAACTAATGGCTACGGGAATTGTTGGCTTGAGTCATGGTTCTCTGGCCCGCAGTCAATTAATAAGCGCAGTGAACTCACGGCTCCATATTCGGTGTTGCGATTTTGCGTGGACAACATTGCTAGCCAAGTGTGGAGGATGTGAGTGACCAACACTCGTGGTGACAGCGAGCTAAATGGCCGAGTAATTTTCACTCCAGGAATCAACAACGGTGATGAAATCACGGCCATTAACGACGCGTGTATGGACCAAACAGCAATCATCTCATTAAATACAACCCTCAGTGATGAACACGAGGACTGACAGCGATCGTAGGACTGTGGCGGTCTGGCAACCACGCCCTATAACTACTGCGCAACTTTTGCCCCATTTACCCTTTTTTGCTACTGTCTCTGATGATGGGTGTGATGGATAATCCGACACGCCATGCCAATAACCAGCAGGTTCCAGTGACTGCTTCTTCTTTTCATCTGCTTCCCGAAACTCGCCTGTTTGCTGCTATCAGACATTTGACCTTGTAAACCATCTGATAACATTACAGACGTTGTTAACAGTGGCTAAATGGACAAGTTGTCTAATTGGATTGATCGTAACAAATTTGCTCAATCTGTTTTTGAGATTGGCAAACGCAGGTGAAACCGACAAATCCGCTATAAATTTAGGTGTATTCCCTCCTCACTCCCTTAGGCAGATACTTCACCCGAGTCCAAGCCAATATTCCGAACAAGCATCTGCAAAAGGGACTAATTCTGGTAACGCAGGGCAAAATAAGTTGAAGTACCGACAGGACCTTCGTAGTTTGCCAACAAAAGGAGAAGTGCCTTCATGCATTCGAGAAAGACCCTCGACAAAGTGGTAAGGAGGAAAATAATGCTCAAGTTTAGCTGGCCACATAACTGTATGGCCACATAATTGCATGCGTTACGAACAATCAATCAGGTCCCACAGGCATACGCGATGACAAATAGCTGTAGGGCGACAGCATACAAATGCTTTCATTTCCTTTAAATTTGTGTTCGTTGGCCATGAATTTCGGACCTGAGGACAAAACCACCTATAAAACCGATGCATAATTCCGCAACATCTATGCGAGCTTCCAAGGTCAGCGTCCACGCCCTCTAAGTTTTTCCGACGGATACATACCTGCAGCAGATTATAGGCCCCTTTTCCCCTTCCCGAAGAATTTCTTATCTTTGTAATATGTATATATATATATATATATATATATATATATATATATATCATATATCGGGGAGATATTTTCCGAACTTTTTAAGTGCAGGATATGGAATCAGGTGATTCAGACATGGCTTTTAACGGTCAGATCCGAAATTTCAATGAGCATTTGGGTCGAAGTCAATTCACCACTATGGAATAACCACGTAATGCCCACTCTACAAACAAGTAGTACTACAAATAGTATGAATCTTATATGGCAAAGACATTATACCGTACTTCCGACAATGGTACTAGCTAAAAGCCCAGACACGTGTTTCGCCGATGTTTCTGCTGCTGCGTTACACAGCAATGAAGGGTTCAGCTCCTCAGTGTGTCCTCCAGCGTTCTATAGGCAGGTTCTGGTATATGGACTCCAGTGAATAATCGGGGAAAAAAATTCTGAAATTAGTTAGTGCAGGACATGGAGTCAGCTGATTCGGACGTTAATTTTTAGGGTTTGACCCAAAATCTCAATGAAAATTTGGGTCGAAGACAATCAACCACTGTGGAATAACCATGAAAAGCCCATTCTTCAAACAAGTAGTATTAATATTCTACGGCAAAGACTTTATACCGTACTTCCAACATTGGTACTTACTAAAAGCCCAGACACGCTTTTCGCCGGTGTTTCTACTGCTGCGTGACACAGCAATGAGGGGTCAGCACGTCAGAGCACTTAATAATTTCAGAAATTATTTCCCCGATTATTCTCTGGATTACATATACCAGAAACTGCATAGAGAACGCTAGGGGACCCACTGGGGAGCCGAACCCCTTCTTGTTGTGTCACGCAACAGCAGAAATATCGGCCAAAACGTGTCTGGGCTTTTGGCTAGTACCTATGTCAGAATTACGGTATACATTTTTTGTCATATAAGATTCATACTACTTGCAGTACTACTTGTTTGTTGAATGCATACTTTGGAAACAGGGCATAAATTTGCACGGGCGAAAACAAAGATTGTTAGCACCTGGCCAACTAGTTAATGCCGTGAATTCCTGGAAGTAATGCACTGAGATGAGACATGCATAAATCGGCATATCGATTTGGATGCTGCATAAAAAATCGTTAATGACAAATTTATATGCGCAGAACCAATCATGACAGGATGACACAATGCACTCAATGCGTATTGCTTTTGATTTCGCCCAGCCATAAAAGCCTTTCTCTAACATGGTTAATTAATTAATTGTTCCATTACACACTCCGTACTCCGATGACGAGCTGGGGGACCAGTCTCAAAAATTTACCCGTTAAAGTTTTTATTTTCCCAAAGAATTTCGTCTTTTCTTGAATATATATATATAGCATAAATATGTTGCTAAGAGTGCAACAGGCAAGACGCAGACAGCTGTTTCACGGTCATTACCGATCATCAGTACATCATATGCCTTGTGCAGTGAGGTACATAAACAAGCCAACCAAGTGCGTAACACTCACTAATGTGGTTAGGATCTCACTCGATCCCATTTGTCCGCCCGCCAGTTACCAACCGGCGATAAACGAACGTTGTGTCATAGGACACATACCATATATATAGCACAAATATGTTGCTAAGAGTGCAACAGGCAAGACGCAGACAGCTGTTTCACGGTCATTACCGATCATCAGTACATCATATGCCTTGTGCAGTGAGGTACATAAACAAGCCAACCAAGTGCGTAACACTCACTAATGTGGTTAGGATCTCACTCGATCCCATTTGTCCGCCCGCCAGTTACCTACCGGCGATAAACGAACGTTGTGTCATAGGACACATACCATATATATAGCACAAATATGTTGCTAAGAGTGCAACAGGCAAGACGCAGACAGCTGTTTCACGGTCATTACCGATCATCAGTACATCATATGCCTTGTGCAGTGAGGTACATAAACAAGCCAACCAAGTGCGTAACACTCACTAATGTGGTTAGGATCTCACTCGATCCCATTTATATATATATATATATATATATTGAAGAAAAAAGGGCTCGTCGGAAAATAGAGTTGTACTCGTGAATTTTCAAGTTGGTCACACCAACCCGTCGTCAGTTAGCGGTGAGGAGACGAGACGCCGCGCAATGGTTTGGTTGATTAAATGCAAGTTCATTGTTTTGCGGTCGGCAAACCAATGCCTAGAGCCCCGATTGACAACCATCACACAAATTTTCCCTTCCTACACTGCCTCGGAAAATCGAGATACTGTATTTCTACGTGTGCGTATATCATCAAAGCTGCAGCATAATTCAGGCTTCAGATGCATCATTTCTCTGTCCCCGTACATTCGCACAAACTCATTTTAGGTATGAGTCGAGTTTCTCACACACATATGTGGGTCAGCTGTCACCTTCCATTTGAACAGTACTCATGCATTTACCATGCAGGACGATTTGTAATGTCTTTATAACTAGCAAAACCTCATATATGTGAGTGTTTATCCCACATATGCAAAAAATTCGGTTTCTGGGGAAGTATTGCTATATGCAGTTGGGGACTGGAACATGCATGTGACGCACCACCCACCACTTCAGTTACTTATTTTAATCTGAGCTGGTTTATACAGCCCGCTGTTGAGTTGGGCTAGATTGAGATAGCAACTTCGATGCTGATGAGTTATTTCTCATGACTAGTCATCGCCTTCCTCAGTTTAAAGAAAACAGAATCCTTTGCAAAGAAGCAGGACGTGCTTATATGCGTACTTTGTAAGCTAACCAACTGCCGGCATGCCTCGATCCTTTTGAGGACTGCCGATCAAAAACCTAATGACCCCTTCTGAATGTGGCATTTAAGCAATCCCATTTTTGGAGATACGATCCATTCCCAGAATGAAAAAACATATGTGTGGAGGTAGAAACCCGGTTAATGGGAGGCTTATTTTTTCATGCACCGAGTCTCTTTGACTCTTTTAACAGGTGATGCGTCGTATGATCTGTTAACCATAATTCTGAAATGTGATTTAAATTTTTTTTAAAAATGGGTGTTTTAATGGGGTCGCAAAACAGCGCCTCATGCAGCATAATCCTAAAGTATTTCAAGTAGAAGAGGGAGCACATATTTTTGGTCGCTTACGAAATTGCACTCTTTTACTTTGACTAATGAAGCAGTACGTTTATTCTGCTTGAAGTTTGATGCCCTTATAAATCTGAATGGTCATTCCTGAAACTTCACCTATCGTTAATGAAACGCATTCGTCCCGTTCTGCCTTGCGGCTCATTCTGGAGCCCCACCAGTGGCCACATCATGGCTAGTAGTTTAAGAGGCAGATCAGCAATGCCGACAGGAGATGAGAATGGACAGTTCTGACTCAGTAGCCGTCATCAGTCAGTCATACACAACCCCAGGTAGTGCCCCACCCGAGGTTCAAACCCGCGAACTGCTGATCAGAATTCCAACACTAACTATTAGTCATGGATATGCATGAACAAACTATCTGTTCTCATATTTATTTTGCAGGAAATGACATATTTTCTCAAATTGCTAATTAAACGACTGGCATCTTCTAGCTTTGGGAAAGGTTTTGAATTCCCGGCAAATTTTGAACCTGAACTGTCCTTTGACTTTTGTTAAGGATTCTTAACTATAATTTGTATATTCTATAGTCATACGTGGTTAATAACTACGTATAATGGATATAGTCCACGTTACATAATGCATAGGGAGCAGTAATCAAAGGACAGGTACGATGCTGCTTGTGCGGTCATTCCAATATCTTCAAACATCCTATACTAAACGTGTCCCTAAATTTAAAGTTAACCTTTCTTTCTGTAGAACCTCGAAACAAGATGCAATTAACCACACATGGAGTGCAAATAAGGGGTAATTTACGTCTGATTTCTTGGAATATATGGTTGGGTCAATAGCACAGCATTTTAATAGGAAACAACATTAAAAGTTGGAATGCTGTCAGGATTGAAATTGTTGGATTTCGCTACACGGTATACGATTTTGCAACGTCATCTTAGTAGTAATTTAACCCAATAGAACCTTTCGAAATCTCCCTTTATATACCAGGAGATCTGTCACATAATTGGTTTCGACCAACTTCGCTTAAAAATCAGTAAATCTTCTATTAACATGGCTCCATTTAACGATTATCCCAGTCAGGCATGTTACAAATACATGGACATTTTTGTTTACTCAGAAATTGTTATGTAAACATAATATTGCTTTTGGTATATCCGCGCCCATTCAGTTCATTTTTTATGGTAACGGTTGAGTAAGCACATCAGCGGTCAAAGTTCGTCTAAACACGAAAGCAAGATTTGGAAATATGGGGGATGAAGAGGCCATTAGGGTCATCAGGGGTCCATTTCAGGGATGAAAAGAGAGCAAAAGGGCGCGTAATTAATCGGTCTTTGACCACAGTGAGCGCAGAGCTTGCATGAAGCTCTTTTGTGCGCAAAAGACCAACTTCCGTGACTTGATGGGAGCCGGTTCTGATGTTGCTAGTTAACGCTGGTCTCTTGTAGTCCGATGAGGCCTTATACTTCATATGAACGCTTTTTAATGTGTCAGCGAAATGCCCGGAATCAACAATGTGTGTGGGAATGGTGATACCTATACCAAGGAAGGGAGACTGGAATGGCCAATTCGGGCTTTTTGGCCATCATCAGCCTGTCACACCACACCCACAGGCTGTGCAACACCCGAGGATCGAACCTGCGAAGTCCAACGCTCTAACCATTGAGCCATGGGCTCGTTGTCTTTGCCGGTTTAGATCTGGAATATTGACTTCCATTCGCTGATGAACGCTCATCGATTGCCAATGGAACTCACTTATTCCGTTCTGTCTTGAGGCTCACTCTGAAGTCCCAATAGCAGCCGTATAACGGCTAAGAATATGCAAGATGTTTATACTCCCATTTTGCCATTTTGCAGCCATTTCGGGAGGTGTTCTCGTATGCTTATGAATGGGGACCGAATCGCGTAGACAATATAACCTGCTCCACAGTAGCAAGTGACGGAGTAAATGCATATAGAAGTGCTCTCACATGACCACTTAGCTTTACCTCCTCCACTTAAAATAGGGTTGCTAGCTAATAATATTCGAACCCTTACTGCTGACAAGGATCGTGAGATAACTCGATCAGCGCGTTCACTTGCTGTTTTCCTTTGAAAGGGGACATTGAGAAATCATAGTTTTTCCTTTTCGGCAGTCAATGGGGTGGTTTTTCAGGTCACTTGCCAATATTCGTCACAATAAACCTGTGAGCATCGTCGTACTCGCAAAGCGGATCTTGCAGTTTCTTCGCTCCTCCTTTTTGATATCGACCGAAAAGGTTTCTCTAGCTCTTGAACCAAAAAAATGGACTAGGTTATGTTCTTGCATGAAAAGCGCAAAACCACACTCCTTCGAACGCTACCGTCGGGTCTCCTGCTTAGAAGTACGTCTATGAAAGTGTGCTAACTTGCCGTTTCCATCTCCAATGTGAAGAGGACCGACTGGTATACCTGAGAAGGGGTAAATGCACTTCGAGTGGACGCTACTAAATCAAAGTTCTCTGAGTCGTCAGGTGCTCTGTTTTGCCTTTTTTTTAAAAAATGTCGTTCTGTTCTACTTTTACGTGTCCAAAGATTTTTAGAATATTTTAACTTTACCTGAGCCTTCGTAAAATAAATCTATCAAATAGACATGATACGTTGGCCAAGTGTCTGGTGAGTCTATTTAGTCGTTTTAAAACGACATCAACCATGCAGTCTTAGGGAAGCATTTGAGCATTTGATGGAAGCGCTCGGAATTTTATCAAAGTTTACAGTTACCAATTCGAATCTTTATTTGAGAAGCCGATACCATCATTAACATCCGTCTCATTGCAGAAAATGCTAGTTAAATAGAGCGATTTCTCGTCTTGTTTGGCAGCATTTTACAGTTAGTTCAAATTTATAATTTTATTAACGGACTGTGAGAACTGTAAATCTCGTGGTGAAATAAACTGTCTTTACGGTTAAAATGCCCAATTAACAACGTAAGCTGATGGACTACAAGGAATATTTTTTTCATTGAGGTTCTTGACTATACCCCTAAAATCTAGGACTTTCAGAGCTAAAGAAACAGTTCAATAATTGCTCGAGATAACTCCATCATCCAGTCATATGCCATTTGGTCAGCATTTTATTTCATTTAGTCCAACCTTCTCCAGCCTTTAAAGGCGCACACCAGGGATCATTTTCGCCTTGTCTGCATCCGGCGTCTTCATATTGACATAGATATGTTATGACAGACCGGCAAAACGCAAAGACTTTTATAGTAGAATAGACCTGCTTTCCTTTCTGCACAATGGAAGAAAATTAATTCGTTTTTTGGGTTTTCCGAAAGTGCATACTGAGATATCAGGATTTTCAAGACGTATAATTAATTTGTGGTTAATTAAATTTACGGAATTTCTGTTTTGTTAAATGTAATGTCTTTTGTTTAATCAACTGACTTTGATTAATAATTGTTTGCTCCTCGTTTTATGATAGTGAGATTGCTGTTATTTTCCCAGTAGCTTAATCACCAATATTCATTTTCACAAGTTGATTGGTTGTGGTGGATTTTTTTATAAACATTTTTAAAATAGATTTAAAAAAGGGCTTTCGACTAGGTGCTGAGAACGGTGGATATCTACAAATACTTTAATTCCCCACTGTCCCTTTATATTGATTGTGTTTTAACAGTCACTTTTTACTCTAAAGGCAAGGTCACACGTGTCGCTGCATTAAAATTTTTTTATCCGCGTCATGTCATATGTTTTAAAAGACGATATTTTTTGAAACCAGAGTAATCTTGAAATTCATGTGATCCCTCGGGGAGATGTCCAATAAAAAGCCTTTGTCTATCACTTTTATGCTAGTAAAAATCGTTAAATATGTTGACTTTCTTCAAATACCACAGCTCGAGGAATATTTCGATATGATTTGTGTTTTATCACACATATGCCAAATGTTGGCTCATTTCCGGATAGAATTAGCCGTTCAAATATATAAACATTCACTTCTGAAGGATCTTAAAATGACTAAGTTACACTAGTTAAATGACAAGCTATTAAAGTTCGACTCTGGTGCTGATTTTCGGTGCAGAATGAGAAGAATTTTAACGGAATTCGAAGAAAACATTATATGCTCATCTGGAAATATAAATTTGGTTGCAAAATGGATCTGCTGAGCTGAGATTTGTGGTTTTCCTTTTTCTATCAACAGTGTTCATTTGTCTTGATTTTAGCTGCAATGCTGGCCAGGGATTACGAACGGGATACAGCTCTTGTTCGCTCTTTTGTAATCCCACGTCATTTTAAGTCATGTTACATTATTCGGTCACATAAATTGGAAACATTTATTCATTTTTTTATTTGCCCTAAACAAAAAAGTCCTATCTGAGAGGTTTTGTCAATAAATACTTTACTACCCGGAAAACTATTTTGGACTTATTAACTGACTGCAGTCCTCCATATACAAATCGCAACCGGATGAAATCTTACCTATGCAGCTTCATCAATGACGCGTTCAATGATCTATCTTGGATGCAGGACGTAAAACCAGCACCACCGATTTACTTTAGTGTTCAGAATTTTATAGATAGCCTTCATGTGCAGCCTTCTAATTGGTCACACTGAAATGTTTAACTTTTAGATGGGTTAGGAGAAGCAAACCTTTGCTAAACATTCTTTCGGCAGGAGAGATTTTTCCAAATTTCTGTTATAACTGATGTGTACAGAAAATGTTGGTCTTTGGAATGCTACGTCAAAACGCCTCTGTGATTGTAGTTTTTCGCAAATCTAACTAATAACCGTTAAATGATTGCGATGAAATAAAGGTACCGTTGTAGAAATAATTTTCAAACGCTCTCTCATTTTCAAAATGAAATGTTTTGCGGAGATGCTGACGTGTAATCGTGTAGGCAGCCCAGGCTAACTCAGGCTGAATGCTAACCAAAACGTGAAACAGAGTGGGATTCGGTAGATAGTCGGAATTAGTAGGCAGCCCTTGTTATGGGCAGCAGTCCTCACACTCTCGAGGGAGAGAGGAAGCTAGAATGTGTTCATATGAATTGTTATTAAAACACGCTACCGACAAGCTGATCATAACTTTTGGGTGCAAATCACAGTCAAAGCTCTGCACAAAACACGAATCCGTGTTCCCATCTTACGGCCGCTCCACAGCTCTTACAATTAATCTCGTTCACTCGGACAGCAGAGATGGTTCGTTATCTTCCAGACAACTCGACGTTTGAAAGACCGCAAAGCAGGATAGACCTGGTCGTTCTGGTAGACGTTGCGGTTCCCAGTTGGACCCATCTTCTCGAACAGCGACCGAAAGTCGGTGCCGGATGAACATTTAACTAAAGCGGACGTCGAAAAACTGGGCGACAAGACATTAAAGTCACTTTTGAAATCAAGAACGACGTTGTGAGACATCGGTCCTGCCTGTGGACGTCAGTGCCTACTCCCCCTCCTACCCAAGCCTCGGATGATGTGAAGTTCAAGCTCTACAACGGCTCGCACGCAATTCCAGCAACTATGACTGTCTCTGGTGACTTCTGTGCCCACGTGGGCACAGAAAATAAGTGGTCGGTCATACCGAGATGAACAGTTGCAACAGCAACGGCTCTCTCCTGTAGACCACTCCGTACTACACTCGTCTTCTGGCCAACATCTTCCGCATTCCGATTAAGGGCAAGACTGCTTAGATGCTCCCTCGCTCAAGTTCCTAGTCCCAGCTAAACCACGTACTCTTTCGAAAACCTGACCAGCATTACGTGCAAGTTGCGGAGGTGAACAATCGCCCTCCGATTTCCAAAATGTTGCTCCAACTGCAACTGCAAGGTTTCTCTATATTATGCAAGTTAAATACATCACTGCTTGATAAGGCTGAACGCCAACTAAATATTCGCTGCTGCGGAAACCCCAATCTGAAATCAACGCAAACTCTAGAGGGGCATAGCAGTTAAAATTAAGTGGATGGAAATGTGAGACATCAGCCAGACCACCACAATGGTGGTCCTTCATCGTGCATGCGATAAGAATCAGGCCGGGTTCGAAAACAAAGAGGGCAGTGACAGAACTTCGAGCGCTGGGCCACGCCCTCCCAGGGCATCCTCCATCACCTGTCCATTTTTTGATGAATCAATGAACTTAATTCTTCAAATAAATATCAAATACAACTCTTTTCGACCACCCTGTCACCTTCACACTATCAAAGTAATGCAAAAGCTGTCCATTAGAGATCACAGGGAGCAGACGCAAATACAACTTTAATTTAACAACGAAGGTTCGTTGGAAAAATCGAGTTTTACTCGTTAATTTCCAAACAAATTACACCAACTCGTCATCAGACGAAATAAGAAGTGGGAGTTGGAATTATCGCACTAGAGGTTTTGGGGCAGGCGGACGTCCACGGGAGGTAGGAGGGACGCAAATGGTGTGTCGCAATTGATGAAAGGGGTGCTAAATTTTCATGGGTGGGACACATGCCGTTGGATGCAGAATCAGTGAATTTCCACTAGCCGAGCACAGATAAGCATTTGTTGTTTTAAGGAGGGCGGAATTCAGTGTACCGTGCACGCAGATCTTCGTAGTATGCTTCCAAATCGACGTGGCGGTCGATTATGCTTGAGTCGGAATGCCAGGCTTCAAAGGATTCTCTGCGCTTGTTTGGTGTTAGCCGTGGTGATCACTACAGTTCCGTACTTACTGAGGCGGTGGTTGCAATCAACAGCGTGCACAAACAGGAGAGACAAGGGACCACGTCGGCGGGTGGCCGGTTTCTGTGCGTTTATGCGGGTCCCATGTCATCGACCTGTATGATTTACGTTGGCCCAAAGCAATTAGCGCACAGAATGGGGTAAATGACATGGATTAGTTGTTCGCTGTGCATGGAGTCTTTAACTCGTAATAGTGCAGCTCACATGTAGGACACCGGCTTGTAAGCAATGCAGAAGCCGAACCGGTTTAACTGTTGGGTGATCGCTTCGGCACTGTCATGCATGTAGGGTAAGGAATTGAATTTCGTTTGTACCACTTCTCCATTACAACTCTGAGTTTTTGGTTGCCTTGGATGTCGGAGATTGATGTGATTGAACAAGTATGGAGGAATGAAATAGTTCCCAATAACTGGGGTTCGGGCATCCTTGTGTCTGTCTTCAAAAAAGGAGATAAGACAAAGTGCGAGAGGTACTGTGGAATAAGCCTCATTGACGTTTCTGCAAAGGCTTTCAACTTTATCCTTCACAAAAGAGTCCTCCTTATATGTACCTCTAGGACGAGGCCCAACCAAAACGGATTTCGAGCCGGGCGTGCATGCGCGAACCGGGTGTTTACACTGAGGTGCATTATGGAATTCTGCATTGGCTACCAGCGACTGATGGCAGACTTTGCCACTACGCTCGATTCCGTCTCTCGTGAGTTCATGTAGCGAATAATAGACCTTGACGGTCTATCAGCCAAAAAGATTGCAATTATCAAGGCCTACTATCGCTCCACCATCATGCGATTTCTCGTTCATTAAAATCTCTCCAAACCATTCGATATCCAATTAAACGTTCTAGAAGGGTGCATCCTGTCGCCTAATAATGTTAAATTACTCTTCTGTTTAGATATAAGGAAGGGCCCTACAGGGTTTTGATGGTGTTGAGTTTGCAGCTGGACGCCATCCGACTGACTGAGACCATGCTGAGGATGTTGCCTTGCTAGTCTCAAGCTTTGGTGATCGACTGTCTGTGGCGTCACGGGTGAATAAGATCACTACTTTAATCGGCTTATCCACAAATGCTGTGAAAAAAAATTATCTACGAGCTGCATCCTAGGAGGGCGCACCACTGGATATTAATGGCTGTCAACTTTAAGACATATAAAGTTTCCGCTAATGAACAGAGAATGGACAACATTGTCTCCTGATTCGATGCTGCTCGTCGTGTTTTCTGGATCCGAGAAGAGTGCTTATAGGTCAGGCGTGACATTTCCATTGACACAAAGATAAATTCGTACCGTACATGCGTCCGGTTGGTCCTCCTCTACGGTTGTGAATGCTAGGCTGTGTGTGTGTAGAAGATGAGAAAACACTGGAGGTATTTGACTACCGCTGCTTGAGCACCATCCTTCGAGTGAAGTACACCGACTTCGTCTCAAGTGATGCAGTCCACACTCGCTGCGAAAATATTGCGAAGATATAAGGCGATTCAAGAAAGACGACTGAGGTTGTGCGGACACGTTCTCAGTCGTCCGCATCACGAGCTTATTTATACTGCTGTTGATCCGGCGAAGGAGGCAAATCTAGACATGGCTGGACATGGTTCGGAAAGGCATGGATATGGTATTCGGTCTCCGTTGCTGGCAAACAGAATGGGTCAGCTGACGCTGATCGTCACGCATGGAGAGGTTCAATCTGTGATATCAGCAAAGCCGGCTAGATCAGTCATGACCGCAGCCTTACCGAGTATCAGGTAAGTAAGTAAGATGGGTAAACTTCTTTAAGATGGAATTATTTGAGACTGAATAGAAGTCTGAGATCCCTGCCATAATGGCTCATCCACAGTGTTGCCCCTAGGAAATTCTCCACGAAACGAATTCTGAGTCGGCTTTATTGTGGACTGAACAAATTCTGCAACAGAGTGTTTTTGGAGCCCCTGAAGACCGATTACTTAACTTCGCCATCCATGACGTTTGCACTCACCTTCTGTTGCTTTGTCATCGTGGGGACAAACTCCACACAGATCCGTAGGGCAGGAGGTAGACATCATTGCCAGCAACGGGAAAACTCTAAATAAACACCTGTGCGTCAAGTTTATGGAAGTAAGTAATGTTTGGACTTTCTCTCTTTCTCTCCTACCTCCAGCCGACTAGAAATGAAATAGGGCAAAATAACAAGCTACAACAATGTGTATCCCTTCCGTTCAAGGGAAATAGGCAAGTTCTAAAGAGACGATTCATCCGCAAGAATGGTGTTTACAAAGTGGATAGCATGCATACGACAGGAGTGATTATTTGCATAGAGGAGTAGTATATTCGTTTGCTCTTAAGCATACGCTATGTGAGCAGGTTGAGCAAGGTTTTTGTGAGGGGTTTCAGATAATGTCGTTTTGCTGGAAACCTCCATATGCGAATTTGTGGAGGCAGTAGGAAGTTAAGGTCTGCGCGATGGCTAGTAGCCAGGACACGAGTAGTGGTTCTCACGTGCTAGACCAAACTGATGCACTTATCAAATGTATGGTAGGAGTAGGGGCAAGCTAGGACTCTGTCTTCGGCTATGGTGCTGTTGAAAATTATGTTGGAAATTAAAGTATTTCTATCGGTAAGGGATACATCTCTTGTCGTAATTGGGTCATGTAGGTACATACAGCCAAAAAGGCCCATAGTGTGTTTTACTGTCCTGGGACATAGTTGGTACCATAGAAGAGGGACCAACCAAGCCAGTGCGGGATTGGGAACTACAGTCCCACGGGGACATGATGAAACTCAGTTCACATTACTGGAAAAAAGGGGGCTGGTGATGGGGGTGCTTTAACAGATAAGGGGCAAGTTATTTTTCTTGACGTCACTGAATTCGAATATGTCTGACGAGGTCAGTCTGTGTCTTCAATTTTCTTTGACAATGTGGTTACAATGGCAGTATTTGGAGGTTTGCGTCGTTGGACCATGGCAGGTGACTTCAGTGGGCTAATTTTTAACCCTTACGTTTCTCTTCAGGCAGTATTGAAGATTTTAACCCTAGTTATTACGGTAGTACACGAAGCGTACCGATATCGTGCGAGAACTTCCCGAGTATCAGGTCGGATTGTTCAGGTGGCTAAATGAGCAATTAAGGTGTCCTTTTATCGTATTCGAACAACCACAGCGAGTTCGCCGAGAAATAAACTATAGCCATGCACCGGTAATACATCCTCACGAAGTGAACCCCTCAAATGCAGGAGAGTTTGTGCCCAGTTCTATCCGATAAGACAGTATTTGTCTAATTTCGTTTTTTCTTTCCATGTGGATGCCGGCAGGAATTAACTTGACGTCTCATTTTAGAGCCAAGAAGGTGGTGATCCGTTCAGCATACATATATCTCTGATCAATCCTTCTGACGCGGAAGCAGTTACGAGGTTGGTAGAAACCCAACTTAGTGTGTATTCTCGGTGTCTTCTGCTGAAATGGAAGGCAGAAGAAGGTTATGTTCAGAAGAAGACTGGTTCATGTAAACCTGCAAGAGAACGATTTCATTACTGTAGAGGCTACCGATCTCGTTGTGAGCCAGTATTCCGTCGTTGGTGGCATGGTCCGTGCTTAGGCTGACATTGAGTCGCTATAGGCAATCGGATCGCGGTTCCAGTCGGAATCGCTAAAAAATGTTTTATTTTTTGTTTAATTTTTCCCAATGGACTGTGAGGTCTGGTTGTAAGGTGTAAGGAAAAAAGAGGAGAGCGGAGACGTTGATGATGGCGGCGAATTTGTTCCTCCGGAGAGGCAGACGCAAATTAATGAGGCAATCCTTGTCAAGACCAGACAAAACTCTAAAAATTCTCTTCCTTATGACGAAAGCAATTTAAAAGTCGTGTTGCACTGTCTTGCAGTTTCCGCTATAGGAAAAAGGTATATCGGACATTCATTGTCTCCGGTTTTCTCTGTTTGGATTGGCAGGTCTTGCTGACAACCGCAATGTCCCCTTGTAAGACATTAGTTCCACAATGGGGAGATCTATCCTATTTTCTGGTCGGTTATCCATATTAATTAACTATGCTAGCAGAGTGAATAGGGCCACATTTGCAGACTATGGACGACACGGGGATTTGGACGTAGATTTTTGTTTTGTGTATAATTGTACCGCATGTTTAGTGCCCAACAAGCACAAACGACAGTTTATATGTTAACCTTTATAGCCTTATCCCTTCTGATGGTGTAATCAGAGCTGCCCATAAGAAGGGCAGCATAGGCATCACTGATTTCGGCAGAATTCTAGCGTATTTAACTTTATTTCGTTGGGAGGATGACCCGAATCCACCTGAACCGCCAGTGGCATTGTATTATGACCTCTTTATCAGACATTTATAGTTTGGAGGTGGAGAGGGAGGACGGGAATAATTCAGGGTCTACCGGGTGTGAAGACACAAGCAAACCAGACACGCATCTGCTTTATCGCACTGGTCTAGGATGGTTATCTGGATATGGCCGTCAGGCGGAGTGGGCCGTCTTGGAGACAAAGACCTGGGGTGGGTGTGAGTGCGAGGCATAGTAAAAATATTTTTGAGGTTTATCAATGTCTATGTTAGAGGCAGCAGATACTTGCTACGATCGTGCTTGTGTCTGATCTAACCAGCCTTGTCATGTGTTTTACTTATCAATGTGTGACATTTCGTGCCAATTTATCTGATGCGGAGTACCTTCGTCAATTTACTTTCGGGCACTGGCCATCTAATCGCATTGAAGAACTTGAAGTGACCTTAAAAAGGTAAAGTAGGTCCCGCTAACGACACTCCATAAACCATTGGTCCAACTCTAATAAACAGAGCGCATTGATTACTAGTTTAGGTCGGTACTGCGCTAAGTACTACATAACCGTAAGGACTTCGTTTTTAGTTTCTTTGTGGCGCTGATAGATGATAGCCGGTTGCATCATACAGTCTAACTTGTCTGCATACGCAAATTGTGACTTATATTATTTAATGTGTATAGGGGTTCTCATCGGAGTATACCTATCTTGAATAGCTGGAGGTTACATTTAACTTTGCCTCACTTGAAAATACCAACACTTAGGCAAGAGAATGCAGATGTTGCAGCCTTCTTATAACCTGGAAAATGTGTAATGGGCTCTCATATCCCCATTACATTGGAAGTCTGCGTAAGTTCCATCGTTAAAACACATAGCGCATCTTCTTTCCATTCATGTCAGCTTCTCTTATTCGTAATTTATAGGTATTTGGGGGATTATTTTAAAGCTGATTCCGCAAGCTGAATACTCCTATGGCTTTTTGATTTAATGCCTATCATATAAATATTTCCATTAAAACCGACAGAATTTTTCCGATTTTTTCAGGAAAGTAACATGTTTTTTTCTCGCCAGGTAGACCTGCATTTTAAATTTTTAATTTTTAGTGTGAAAGGGTATGTTTCCTTGCATTTAGACCGATTACAAAATCACTCATTTAATAAACCATCATTAGCTTAACCAGGCTTGAATTTGACGAGCATTTGTTGTGTTTTGTTTTGTACAGCGCTAAATTCTATGATGCGTGAACCAACATTTCTTTTGGCATTCTTCACATGGGATAGTATTCCATTTTAACTGCTTCAAAATGGAAGTTTAATTTGTCGTTCTTGTAAGTGAAGCAGGCTCAGTGCCAGGAGCATTATCCGGTCTGAGGAGAGCAAACTATCGATTTTTTGAGAGTGGTAGAACAGCTGACCTTTGAGTTGATATCACTGATCACTATTTACGTGAATCACTCACTTTCGGCAATTGGATCGTAGGCCACCGTGACACGTGCATCGATCGGTTCGCCTCCGCTGCTCTTCGTCCTCTATCAGCGACGGTGAGTTAACCTGTATTTAGTGTTTTAGAATACTCGGTATAAGTTAAACAGAACAGTTGAAGGGAAATATCATGCAAACATCTCTTTTAAAATGGGTTTACCTTCTGGTTAAGCAAACTGACTGGTTGCTGCTTCCGAAGAGCACTATTTACTGTTAATTTCCTCAGTTCACTTGTTCCACAGCGCCGCAGCTGTAATGCAGCAAGACGTTGATTGTTATTTCGACTTTCAATGAAGAGCTGACATACCTTTTTTGGTCATAAACATTTATAGTAGCCGTGGCCGTACCACAATAAACTCAAACCCTTACTAGATTTTAAGGGCTGTGATGTTGCATGCGTTTCGCACCGTTTTGAGGCACTCAGAAATTTATACTTTTTGTGGTATTTCCTAATAAGTGGTCCTTTTTAATTGGTCAGGATAATGTATTCCATCGTTTGAATGTGGCCACACAGCGCAATTAAAATGTAGATTAACCAGCAAAGGTAGTCAACTTCATCATGCAAAAGCTGTGGACACAGTGCCTTCGCAGGCCTCATAAACGGACATCTTCTCAGCTCAGTGTGCCTGCAAAGTAGGTTAAACTAAGTCAAATACAAGTGTTTTCATAGCATAAGTAAACATAACCCAGTTTCGTTTGGTCAGATGGCAGGCAGATATATCTATATCACTGTTCTAGGAAATACGTTGTACACACTGAAAGTGAAATAGACGACAAGGTCCTGTCAAGCTGATTGTAGCCACTGCATGAGAGCATAATGAAACAGCAGAGCCAGTCGCTTTCAGTTTAGTCAATCCCGTGTCGAGCACTCAAGACACTTTTGTAAAAATGTATTGCCCATCATTTTAAAACAATGGATTCGACAGACAGAGTAGATAGCAGCCAACCAGGTAGGCTCTCCCCCCTCAGGCACGGCCCTCCTAGTATGCAGGTATGGATCCGTGTTTCGTCCATTAACAACCCTATATCACGTAGCCTCAGCACTACACCCTCATTTACCAACCGTGCAGCTCTCCCTTTACATCTTTCCTAGCTGTCTCTTCTACGTAATCATATATATATGCGATCATACGACTTAAGGATGACATACTAAATACGATCGCCTACAGTCAGTCTCAAACCTGAGAACTACAGTGCATTGATTAGAGGAAATTGATTAAATGAGTCACGAATGCCCTGTAGTTTATTCAACTTCCGTCCAATGGAGCAGAAACGCGATGTGGATAAAACAGCCATGCACCTCGCTTTGCAAGACCAGGTCATAACCTCACGCCCTGACTCTGCTAATCCTTTCCGCATCTTGGAGTGAAAGCATTTTTCATGGCTTAATTACCCAACGTGAGCTCGATGTGATTGGTGAAAGATTGGTGAGCTTAACTGACTAGAATTGATCACTGGTCGTCAATACGAACTAAGGCCCGAAGTGGTCATGGTATTTTTAGTTTTCACTTGGTAATCAGGTCTTGGTTGCCTTATCCTCGGGGCTGGCCAATTTTATAAAACGTTCACTGGGCTAACGGGCCTCAAGATATATTCCTGGTTGTCCAGTTACACTCTTGCGCATAAGGTCTTCAGTCCCTTTCACTTTTGTTTCACTGAATAATTAAATCTGCAATGTAGTAGCAGTGCGCTGGTCGAAGGTTTCGTGGACGCAGACGCCAGCAGTCTGCCATTCTTTTGGTTTGCCCCTTGAACATGAAAAAACGCAGTCATTTTGCTTCCTTTCAAGTTTAACTTCGAATTCAGGAAGAAAAGAGTTGAAATACCAGAGAACTCTTTTTAGCACATACCTATATTTGACGACGAGGGTGCAGTCCAAATAGTCGGTTCAACCATGAATGATAGTGTTTAAAATTACATATTTCTAAAGCATACAGCAAAGGTTTCGCTGAAAAACCGCAAAAAAGGGTTTCTGCAGGTCAATCTTTGCCTTTCTCATTGTTATGGCCATTTAGGTTAGAAAATCACACTCGACAATCATCTGGTTGTCTGCTCCATTGTACTGCAGCTACACCTAAGATATCTCCTGCTCCAGGAGCCTTTGCAATCTCAAAATGTAAAATATATCATTTCGCAGTACTAAAGCCGGTAGCGCCATAAGGTCAGATTTTGTTCCGGGTACATCATCCACTTTTGTCTGCGCCCAGATAACCTCGTGCCAAAACTGTAACCAAAACCGATCAGGAGAGCAGGATAACATTGTCATGACTGAGGCTTTCAGTCCTCAGCGCAGTCCAGGGTTTACACAAAGGGGCGGGAAAAATTGAATTCTCATTCATACGCTACAATCGTCTACTCAAACATTCCAAGCTAAATCCCGGTCAATTTTGTAAAATAGTAGCCAAGTGAACCAGGGAAGTTTAAAAGTCCTACTGTATTGAAGGGGCGACCACTGAGGGGACGAAGAGTCCTCTCGGGCATGCCCAACACTTTCAAAAACTAAAAGAGGAGTTTATACGAGATTTCAGACCGAAAATGTGGGTCTGAAATGTAGATGCTACATTTGTGATTATAAAGGCCTCCAAAGTGGAGCATTTGCATCAGAGCCTGAATAGTGTTTTCCCAGCTATTCAGTTTTCTAATGAAGTGGCAACAGGAGGTATCTTTCCTTTCCTCAACGTGAGTATCCAAAAACACAGTAATGATTGCCTCGCAACGAGCGTCCACCAAAAAGGCTCTAATGCCGATATTATACTGAGCTAGGAAAACCAACCATCCTGTGGCCTCATAAAAGAAGCTGCGCTCGAACCATTTTCCACCGGGCCTTTGGTTACTGTAGTAGCGATGATCTACGCAAAAAAGAACTCAATTACCTGTATCGGTTATTCCGACTCATCGGGTACCCAGTCAGCTTTGTGAAAAGCTGCCTCAGACACCAGAGGCAACCACGAAAATTCGGCTCTAATGGAGAACCCGGACCGCGTAAATTCTACTCCCTACCCTACATGCAGGGCATCTCCGAAGCGATCACCCGACAATTAAACCAGTTTGGCAACTCCCTGGGGTACAAACCGGCATAATCCTTACGCGCAACACAATTCCGAGTAAAAAACCCTATACCAAAAGAGCAGCACACTAGTTTCCTCTACCACATGCCATGTGCTTACTGCTCTCGCACTTATATTTGTCATACCGGCAGACGACTTAGAACGCGTATAACGGAACATAAACTATCATTCATCGACGTGACCCTTTGTCACTCGTCTTTGCGCACGCCCTTGTGTTCGACCATCGCTTCAATTGGGATGGAACCGAAATTGTTGCAAAGGCGCACACCAAACAGGTGCTACTATCTTTTCGCTACTATCTTCATTTGTGAATGAACGTGATCCCCAAATTTTTTTAAACTGACCAGCTACTGAATAATTCGGCCAAAATATGTTTTGTCGTCATATTTTGACCTATTTAGCATTGGTATTTTAGCTAGCAGTTGTTATAAGCCAACTTACGCAAGATTCTACGGGCGATAAAACATTATGGCTTTGCTAGCGCAGTGGCATCGTAAGTGGAGTTCTTGTAATCCAGGGAAGAATTCGACACCATCAAGACCACTCTGGCATTTTGAAGCATTGATCAGATTGCACAGTTCAATATGGAGGATCATAACCTGTTCCTCCTTTCCCCTTGCAACCGCGACAGATGAGAGGCTGATTTGAATAAGAACATGAGTACAGGTACATCAATTGTGGGCTTTGGCCTAAGCGATAATTCTCGATCACAGTTCATCCACCTACAATATTTCGTCATCAAGAAACCCGATATATTAAATCTCAAATTATTCGTAATCTGGCAAAGCATGGATATAAGCAGTGCCATTCTTCCACATATCGTTAATTTCGGACACCACGTAAACCCGAAAAAAGGAAAAAACAAAACCTTATAATGAACTATGCTAAACCCCTGACACGACGTCTATAGCAGCAGCAGAAAGTACTGCAATCAGGTTACATAATCTGGTCTTGTGCGCACAGAGGAAGCTCATACAGCCTCCGCATTTACCATAAAAAAACGTCAGATGACAGCATAAAAGTGCCCGCCTTCTTTCCTCCTACGCCTCTCTGCCCCCCCCAATTTGTCTCGCCCTATCCCTCTCCGCATCCACATTAACCCTCATCATCTGGTCCGGTTGATGCTCACTGCTCCTTTTTCCACTTCGTATTCACCATACCACACATATATGGAAAGATAAACACTCCTCGGGTTTTCATGCTACCCACGAATTTTTAAATAACCCTTTTTATTAGCAATTCCTAAGATTGGTCACCGACTTAATATCCAAATACTTTTCAAACTTTCTCCTCAGCTTAGACATAAAAAGCTTGAATTTGGATGTGATTTCCAGGTCACATAAACCTGGGTTCGGGTTTGACTAGCTGGGGACAACTAACAAGGTAGAAACACTCATCCCAATCACTTTTCCCTTTGTCAAAAGTTCTTCCTATAATCTACTGTTACTCGGCTATACGAAATACTGAAAAACTACGTAGATAGCATAAGAGCAGAAATTAACATATGCCACAGAACATTTCGTCAAAGGATTTTATCAACTTGAATAAACAACGTTGACGGGCGCGGAAGGCAAAATACGAGGTAAACATGTCGCACCGAACAGCGTTTGTTGTAGCGGACAAAAATCCATGCTCAGCTTATCCAATTGGCTAGCATGTTTTAGGATTTCCGTTCTGTGAAATTTTAACTGTCTGTCAAAATGTTTAGACAAGTAAGATCGTAGTCAAAGTAGAGGTTTTAAATGCTGACTACTTCCTTCTTAGAATGCAATGCCTGCATAAATGTCCCCTTAACTTAAAAAATGATGCTAAGATGCCTCTGCCAAAGTATTGATGAAAAGAGATTTCCTAGATAAAATTGAAGCTAATTTTGGCTTTTGAAGTAGGAGACTACTTTACAAGATGGTGAGAGCGTAAAATAGACGTTTTTAGTTTTCGGTAGACTGCTCCTCCGATTCTTCATAGGATTCGTAGAGGCCAGTTTTTGTAATTCATCAACTTCACAAAGGCATACTTTTGACAGCAAACTCTTGCTAAAGCATATAAGGCCTCTATGACACCTAGGTCGATCAACTATGTCATTGTCTGGTACCAGAAGCTTACAACCAGAGAAAGATTTCCTCTGAATTCGAAACAGGGCCAATCAGTTATGTATCACCAGGCAGCATGCAATTCGACTCGGACTTTCAGAGACAAAATACATTGTCTGAAATCAAAGAACGTATTTTTGGACAGGTGTGCCCATATTCATTAGACTGATGATCATTTCGATATTTGATATAAAAAGGATAGTCTACCAATCAAATAGACGTCATTTTTGAAGGGTTTACTTGACGGTTTTCATGTTCTCATCAACAAGTAAGCAGAATTTGAAAAAGAGGGCAATAAAACCCGAAAGTACGTCACTTGGCAAATTAAACCCGCTAGGACATGCCTCTAACATTTGACAGGTGGTCTTGCGCTTAATTCCAAGAAGGGGAGGGGTAGAGTTAGGGCACAGGAATAGGTAACTTCCTGACATTAAGCGCAAAGTTACTTGGCATATATGGGTTTACCTATTCCCGTGTTCAACCTCCAACCCTCCTGTGGGTCTACGGACCTGTCTGCGGGCCAACTGCAGTCGCAAAATTAATAAAGCAACCTTTTCTATTTTGCAAGCACGCAATTAATCTGATATGCATACGGGAGGGGGCATGAGGGCTCAAAATAACCCCTTTGAATTTTCGTAAAAGCATTTGTGCAACAGTATTTGGGATCTGGATATTTGCTCGATTAATGTACCCGAATTATTCACTTTCAGCCTATGTGCTCCTTGTAAGAGTTAACTGTATTAAAAGTTTGGTTTTTGAAGGTTGCATCACAGTGGATGTCCCTGATTTGTTTTCCTTTGGCGTACTTGGTTTTCGTCCGGCCATTATCCTAATGAGGCTCAAGTGTCTAATGTAATTTATTCCATGTTATGGTTGAGGCATCCTGTAGGTTAATTGTAGAACCCTGAGAGGATGCCGCTAGTTACTTGACATGACTGCGTACCCGTTCCTCCGTTTTCCAAACTAAGTTGCAAGCAGTTGTTGCAGAACATGTTAACTTGGCTCAGATGGCCTTCACCATATCTTTACGGGCAAAGCAAAGGCCAATATGAACATGCAAAAAATGTTTATGTTAGGCCATATTTAAAACTCGAAAATCCACCTACGATGTTTTTAGCTCATGTGTATCCCGAGACGTCTGGAGTCACTCGGTCTCCCAGCATGCTCATAAGCTTCCAGAAAATACCCACCCGCTCTGGGTTTAAAAGAAAATAAAAAAACAACACTTTCCGTTCTCTGGAGACGTATTATTCGGAAATTTGAACGAATCGATGTAATTCAGCGATTGGTGGCATGATTTTCCAATAAAATGCATT
The DNA here is from genome assembly GCA_017591395.1 of Schistocephalus solidus. NCBI lineage: Eukaryota > Metazoa > Platyhelminthes > Cestoda > Diphyllobothriidea > Diphyllobothriidae > Schistocephalus > Schistocephalus solidus. The sequence goes on along the minus strand of WEDG01009929.1, from coordinate 64,880 downwards.
ATAAGGATTATTGTATACAGATCAGGTATGGGAGTACCAGACCCTCTTAGGAAGTGCACATTCTGATTTCCAGCATTATCTTAGTCTTGAAAAATTCCTTTCCAGGAAAAGGCTTTAACAAGTTCCCAGTTGCGAAAGAAGGGGAATATACTTACGTCAAAATGCATAGTTCCTCGTTCTTAGGTTACTGCAGTGAGCCATACAAGATACACAAAAAGATGGAAGAAATAACAAAAGAGATTAATTAGGGGGTTTTGACAGGTTTGAGTAATTCATTTGACCCAATTTTAAGACCTTCGGCGGCCTCGGTTGGATTGGTACCCAAAACAGAGAGCGGGAATGTTTTAGTGTAGCCACTTGAGCTGCAAAGCCCCACCGGGAGCCTTTGTAGTTATCTGGTGGATTCTAGAGTGATTGCTTTGGAAATCCTGCTTCAACAGTTAGCTTACTGTACCAGAATTTGTGGATTCCGTACGTTGCAGTAGGCTGGACGTGTAACTTGGCCCGAGTGTGATTCAACTCACGGTTCCCGATGGGGGCGTCTTAGCTCAGTTGGTTGGAGCGTTGGCTGTAGTAAAGCTTTCCCCTTGCTGGCATGGTCTTTAATCCCGCTGAGACCACCGAGATTTTCGCAATTGGGGAGAATCAAAAGATCTTAAATTTGGAGCGTAAATGATATGAGCCACTAAGTCGGGGATTACCAGCAGGGCAGAGTGAGGTCAACCAAGTTAGTGGAAAAGTGGGACAATCCCTTATTGGGTGCAACTTTTTACTGCCAGTCATGGTTTTCTCAATGGTTCACAAGTACTATGTGCTTGAAGCTGTTTGTATCGTCTATTATGATTTTCGAAAATTCTCATTGAAAAATTCAAAAGAAAATTTGGTAAGCATCCGTTAGCTTTAAATAAATTCTTTTCAGGTTTTTACATTTATATGACTGTGTAACTAAGTCAAATATGCGGGTAAGTGGAACAAATCGTATGGTTCTCAGGTTGGGGGAGAGAGGGGAAAAGAAACAAAATGACGTTCCGTCTTCTGATCATCGTCAGAGGGATGGCGGCCACCGGGACAGGTAATTCGATGCGGGTGGCTGAATTGGTGGCTTTCGGCCATGGGAATTGAGGCGCCCGTATAAAGTTCTTTTGGGTGCAAATGATCGGCTTACGTAATCTGATTGCAGCTGCTTCTGCAGTAGCCAAGAGACGTTGTCCAAAGAATTTTGAATAGCTTAAGGGGACGTTATAAATCACTCCTAAGGCTTCTCTGGCATCTGTACTATGATTCGTGTCTACCATATGTGCGAGAGTAGGGCTGTTTATGGTCTTTATTTTTTATTTGACCCTTTTCTAATCATATTGGAAGGTGTTCTCTCATCCTTTTGGACAAAGGATTGTTCGTGCGACCAATATATTCTGCCCCACAGGAGCAGGTAAAGGAATAAATGCGCATATTCCTTGTCCTTGCCCTCTCAGTATAGGGCAAGTATAGTAGTATAGTAGTCAAGAACAGTACTGGGGCATCAGGTTCCGGAAAGGTTTGTTACTACTCAGTTAGGCTGAAATGTTTTCTACTGATCATCTTTGTCCTTGCTGAAAATATTTGCATTCTTACTCTCCTGTAGTCATAAGAACCGAGTTTGCTTGATTCAGTAAGCTATATTTACTTCTTCTGACATGCTAGATTATTGTGTCGCTCGGTTGCATAATTTGGCTGTCGAGCGTACTCGGCTGATCCTTTTATAATCTTCTTTGGGTTTACGCTTATGCTATAGTGTTTGCTCGAAAAGCATTTATTTCCTTTTCTGTGGACAGCTATAAAGGAAGATTCATTTTCACTACGATCATTTATCTTGGTCAACGGATACCCTACATGCAACTGTTCCTAAGCCTTGGAGTGTATTTTGACAAGTTTGTTCGAATTTTTCTCCCGCGAGGCAGCAATCGTGCATTATAAGTTTGTACCAGAAATTACACTAAGGCGTTGAAGAAAAAGGTGCCAACTTGGGTGGTCTATTCGTCCTTATGTGTGCTAATAGCGTTCCGCATTTAGGAAAGCGGTTTGTGCTAGCTAATAGCTGGCCAGTCAGTGCCACAAAAAATATTTTTCGACTTTCAGCATAAGTGCAAAATGAACAGAAAACTCTAGTTTCTTGTTAATTTCCTAAACGGCTTTAAATATGCAGTTTAAGCATTTTGCTTCTAGTGAAGGTCAACAAAAACAACTTCACTCAATGGGCCAAAATTAAAGGTCATAAATTATCAAAAATAGAGCAAATATGATCTGTTTAGAAGCGAAGCCGTTAAATCTTTGAACTGTGAAACTAAGATGTACCAAATGCAGCCTTTCTTTGTAATATAAGATACTATGGCATACAGTCGAGGTGAGGAAAGCGCAAGGGATGGATTAAGCATTTGATGCACCTGGCTTTTTGACTTCACATTCGAACCCTACACCAGGTCACTTATGGATGACTTTCATGGACACAATAAGCACAAAACAGTTATATGAAGCCTTTTCTATGCCACCGCATGCTTATTTAAGTTATCGGTTGTCGCATTCAGCGCCGATTGTGTACTTACTGTGACACTTCATAGACTGCCTCGTCGGAGACGTTTTATCACCTTTTATAATGACCCTAAATTTGGCTCACCGATGCAGGGTACACCTGGCGCTCCACGTATGCCTCTTTCTCTGCTCAAGGAAAGTCTTGACGCCAAATATGGGGAAGGGCGGTCATTGCGCTTGTTAATAAACCACGAAATGGGGAATCTAGACTGAATTAGTGGCCGCTTCACGCGGTTCAGCCTGACATCACTTAACTGTATGGCTGAATTCAGCATTTGCATGTCCGAGACTGCGGTTCTTGGGTGTTTTCGGAATATTAGCTGCTGATCCAATTCAATAATGGCAAAGGTATCATTAGCATATGGACCCCAAAATTTCGGTCTGTGTTATCGGAGTACCAGCAAGTTCAAACTTTGCATCTGTGCCTGGGTCGTAAGTCCTTAAAGCAGTGAATCCAGCAGCAATCTTCGCACATGCTGGTAGATTGTTCCATCGAAAGTGAAGTACGTCTAGAGACAAAAAATGAGGAACTAAAGCATGTGGGCGTGTCCTAGGTGATCCCTCGTTTTATCGCATTTCCCCTGCAGGAATAATCCGGTGGTCTAGACACCTAAATCCAAGGGAACAGAGGTAACGAATGTCGTAGCATAAAAAATACTACAACCTTGTTCTTACTGCATTCATTTGATGCAGGAACTGAAATTTGTGTCGGAATCGGCGGCCAAACAGTTAAGGCGCCAAAAAAACCACTTTGACGTTCTGTAGGTTAGATTTCCTTTATGTAATACAGTGGACCGAAGGGGAGCGTCTTCTCAGTGCAGCTTGGATAGGCCATGGAATGAGGTCAAGGTCGTTTCTTCGATTCTCGCGCGGATCTGGTGAACTATCACTTCGAATGACACGAACATGCAGCAGAAGATAGGAGGACTGACGCCAGCTCTCAGGTCGTGGTTCATTTGCTGGGGCCCAGCCATCGCTTTAAGTTAGTCTGGGCTGAAATTCTGGTGCTTGATATGGGAACTGCTTGTCTAATAACGAGCGCGATGACCATCCCACCACCCCATATTCAGAGCCGAGAAATAAACGGAGCAGAGAAGGCAGCGCGCAAAATCTTTTTCCGGTGCCAGCATCGGTGAGCCAAATTGTGGGATCTTTATCATACAAATAGTCAGCACGGACGATAAAATTATGACAGCAAACGTCTCCAATGTCGCAGTCAGACGAGCATCGCATCGATTTGGGCAATCTGCGCGGAATGCGGCAGCCGCGACCACTGCTAAGCATGCGGTGATCCAGCAACTTCATATAATTGTTGCGTTTCCTTTCGGGCACATTACCCTTAGCTATTATTGTCCTGATGTTGGATTCCAATGTTAATTCAAAGTTTCAGGCGAATAAATCCTTGCTTTATTCATTGGGGCTTCTTCCTCTGGTCTGCCAGCATAAACTTGCATGTTGCATTGCGCCTAAACTGTTTTAATATGGTGTATGCTAGTGTAATATATTGTGATCACATTGTTAGTACCTTTCTAAATATACCAGTACTAGTGCTATTTGACCGTGTTTTTTGAATTCTTTTTTTCTTAGCGTCAGTCAAAAGATGTTTTTCATTTTGACTTTCAGATGGATCGAATTAAGCAACAAATAAAAAGTAGCTCAATATACGAACAAAGTGCTTCAACCGACCCAGTGCTCAATCTTGTTAATCTTCTCCTCACTCCGAATTTTCCAGACCGAGAAGCTCGGCATTTCCTAGACCCGAAAATTTGCACTCAACAACAGAACGTGAATGGAAGTCGGCTGCATCAGGATCTGCCAGCAACTCTGGCCCTGCAGAGTTCAGCCGTGGAAGCGAAGGACAAAGCAGGTTTGCCCGTTGGCCAACCAATAACATGGGTTGTCATGAAATAAATGAGAGAGGAGCTTTACACCCCATCCCTCAACATGGACCGATATTACTCCCTGATATGCGCTGTGCTATTGCCAGCGGCAACGCTGTGGAAGTGAAGCATGAAATGACGCTCTCCAACGATCTTATTGGCTGCGTTATTGGTAGAGGTGGCACAAAAATAAATGAGATTCGTAGGGTTAGTTGACAGAATTTACTTTTATTCATTACAGGACAAACTAAGACTGTATACTATGCCATACTGAAAGCACAGATACTAACTTAGAGCCCAGACATATGTTTCGCCGACTGTTTGCCGCGACACGACACATCTGCGAGGGGCTTGACTCATTAGTGCGTACTCCAGCATCCGCCATTGGCCTTAGAATAGATAATTCAGTTTTGAAATTAATGCTTCCTAATCTCTTAAGAAAGTAATTGCAAATTTTTAAGCTCTGTCGGGACTATGGTTTTGGATTGAGCCTAAAGGCCAATTCCAACTGATTGACTCCAAGTTAGTGCTTAATTTTGAGATTAAAAGTCAGCAACAAATAAAACTACTCATTCTTATTTTCAGTGCCAAATTAATAATTAAACGCATCCAGAAAAAAACAAAAAGAATAAATTCTTTCAGGCAACCATAGGTTTTTGTTAATAGTGTTTGCCCAATACGTTAATATGCGGTGCAATATAACCGATTTGGGGGAGGATGTATAATCAGTCTTGACAGAAAGGCGGAAAAGACTGTAGCGATTATTCCATTGGCAGGCTGATAAGAAGGTATGCGCACTTGTGAGTGATCCGAAATCGTTTGGGATGTGGACCGTTACGGTGACATCAACGTCCGCGTTAAACAGTATTAACTAGGCATTTAACCATCGAGAATTTATATCAATTCTAATCATTATAAGCAGTAGCCTTTCTAATATGTCAAATGGTCTTTGGAGATTAACTGTTGCAATGGCAGCATAAAGGGTGTACTTTAGTTCAAACCAAGTACGACCAGCTTCAAAAATGGAATAGAAATGCCTAAGGATGTGTTGGTTTATTTTGGTGGTGGAAATAGAGGATGTCTTTGAAGGAAAAATATTTAAAAAATCATCAGTAAGTAATCGTTATTTATTCATACTCGTTTGGCAGATTTCCAAGGCCCACATTAAAATCTCTAATGCGGAAGAGTGGACAAACATCCGAAGAATAACTATTACTGGCAATCCAAATGCAGTTGATGCTGCCATTCAGATGATCGAGAGCAGGTATGGTTTCATGTTTGCCTGTCTTAAACTCCAAAATTGCTTGAATCTTCGCAAGTTTTTGTTCTTTTAGAATGCTTTTAATTCTAAAAGTAACGTTTAATTTTTGCAGCGTTCATTTGCACAAGCAGCTTTTGGCAATGAATATTGCTATGGAAATCGTTTATAACCACCGACCAACAACAAACTAATAAGTGGCATCCGAGCTTCTTCCTTATCCAATTCCCTGCTTATATATTTACATTTACCGAGGACTCCTTCCAGAAAATGACATTTTCTCCAATTCACTTATTCGAACTTGGCAATGCATAAGTCCGCAGTTTCAAACGCGATTTGTTTATGCAATCCTTAAACTAATTAGACCCCATGCATTTAGTTGACTGACCAGATTTTTATGAAATAAAGTTTCGTAACGATGTCTGCGTTTGTTTATTTTTTTCCTTAAAACAGCAAACGTAGATGTGGTCTTAACTGCTGCATGAACAAAAAACAAATAAATTGGTACCCTAAGTTAGGCTACTGGACATTTGTTGCTCTCTAAATTACAGAACGTGCCTTGAAATGTACCTTTCATTTATTTGGGACAAGAAAGCGCTATTTTTCTGTGTTTACCTCAACGTATTGCCAAGAAAATATTATCAGTTTGTTTGGACAAAGCTAAGGAAAAGTACTTCAATTGTATGCAACTAAAGCGTTTGCAAGCCTGTCTATTTAAGATAACTGAAAACAAAACTTTCGCCTATTACCAAGAAGCACATTAAATTTAAATATTTTTTTATTTACAACGATTCCCGCAAAACCTGTGCCGTAAACATTGAATAGGTCACAGTATGAATCGTTTTCCATTAAGGCTGATTAAATAACTGACTAATTTCACTTTTAAGTTTTTTCTTATTACTTAGACATTTGAAAGATTTGGTAGGAGCAAATGAAAGCCTCCGTATCTTGTCTTCAATCTTCTTTTCTTTGAAATTGTTGCATAACTTAGCAGATCTCAAGGACAGTGAACAACACACCGCATTGTACTCCATTAAATTGATTGTGTTTCAGTTTTTCTAGCTTCCAGCTTATTTTATTCACGGCAGATTTTTAAGTTACGAGGGACATCACGTATTTCGGTAATTGGAGTGGATGGAAATGTGTCTAATATGGCGTCTAAGTATTCGTAAACGTCATTTCGCCATACGACTTCTCTATGCATAAATTAGTGAAGTTGAGAACGTCGAGTCTATCTTTTACATGGAGACGTATATGCTCTTTGTGAGTGCTTAATTGAAGTGAAACCATGCAGGGACTGATATTTAGTTGCTGCTGATGCTGGGCAAAATACGATAAATTTGCACAGTTCTCCTGATGTATTTGCTGTTAGCAAATATCACGCCTCCTATTAAGTGGCAGTAAACTAGTTTGGCGTTTATGCCTCACGCCTTTACTTGTATATCGTGGTACTCCACTTTGCCCACAGACTCACTATCATTTATCCACTTAATTCTCGTCATTTCTTAACTGTACGATCTATGAAGCGCTAACCATGAGCTGAGCATTCAGCATGAATTCAGACGTGCAAAAACTTGGACTTGGATGCCTCATGTCACATGCAAATACTGTTCATTTCTAAAGGGTTTAACACCTGCCAAAAGAAACTTATAAATTTATTCAAATTAAAAAACATTAAGCCAGATGTCTGGCACTTAATACTAATGCAAGAATATCATAAGGGTTAAAATTTCCTTATTTTCACAATTTATTTATGTTCCTGATTTTTTTAAATTTGAATAATAGAGAAGTTTAAAACCATGAAGATTTTATAAATTCACGATCTGAATTATATTATTTTATAAGCCAAATTCTACATTTAAACACAATTTACTAATTTGCCAACTATAAATACACATCTCTATGCTTTAAATAAGTATTTTTAGAGATCTAATGACTCCACCAGCTGGTTTGCGAAGTATCTTATATTACCATATGCATTATAACCAACGCGTGAGCTGTCAAAATGCCGTTTTGGTTTGCTTTAATAAAAAAAGAAATTGATATTTTCTCCTTTCTCAATTGATAGCATGTGTCTTCTCGGTTACGGGTTGCGACGGAAAATACCCTTCTCCAAAGTGTTGTTATCGAGGTTCAGTCCACCGTTTCTATTTTAAATGATTTTTCTCACAGCGTCTTAGATTTTCCCAGTGTGGAAACAAACAAATAACTTCGGGTTAAGCAACTTATTTTCTTAGGTATCCTCTTTCTGTTGAATACAAGTACACTGACATTAAAATTCAACGTACCTTCAAATGCAGACATTTGTATTTTAGCAGATAACCTTATTTACGCTTTACCATTCTCAAAGTTGGCTTTTCACCTTCTAACCACTAAAATTAAATAATTTGCTTGAATCATGTGAGCAACCTATTTGGTATTTAATGCTTTTGTGTCAGTCTGTTTAAACAATGAATAAATTTGCTCAAAAGTATGCATGGTGGCCGGAAGGGTATCGTTCAACAACCCGACGAATAATTCAATGGTCAGTAGTTCGGGCACGTCTCCCGCCGCGGTATAATAGCCATATGAAGGTACTTGTACTCATAATTTCCTCAATAATTGCACAATTGTGTGACTCCGGGATCAACACCGACTGACCTCCCTACTTAAACTAAGAAGCGTTGCCTGGATTATATTTAAAGGGCACTTACTGAAGATATTTGAAGAGAGACATAAATAGTAATTTTTATAAATTTTAAGCAATACAAAGAAAAAAATCCAGTTGCAAAATAATGCATACAGTAGCTGCCCTAACTCATGCTGGATTTCATGAGTTACGGCCTGTTACGCGAAATCAGCGCACTCGGCGTCCCCCAAAGTTTAATATCAATTAAGAATCGATCATTGGGAAAAATAAGGCTAATTGTAGCTTAAAAATTAATATCACATTGTCTAGAAATACAAATTTTTTAGCAAACCTACCAATTACGAAAAGGTTAAAAGTCAATCTAGTTGAGTCAACTGGATTTTTAAATGTACAGGAAGCCTGTCCATGCAACTAAACGAGTAAATAAAGCAGAAAAGGTAGAATTTTTTTTGAAAATAGTCTTTTTCCGAGTCTTGCAGATGCATATTCCTCCAGCTTAAGCGCAACGTAAAGTATGGCCGTCATTAAGGAGCCTAAAATGTGAGTGTATATTCTAACACCGTTTTACGAGCATTGACGGTTGTTCTTCCATTTGCACCTTATCTTAGATGCGTTTAACCAAGGCAGACAGATTTTCGCTTGATTACGCCGATTAGGACGTCACAGGAATATCATATTTCATAAACTAATATGTTCACAGGCCAGTCACTGGCTAATAAATTCAAATATAACCCTCAGATGCAATCTTAAATGCACCATATTTGTATTTAAAGGTGCATTTTCTATTATTACATTTCTGTATAAATATTTCGGGTTTACTATTACACTGAGTTTTAGATTGTCTTTGAAAATGCGGTGAATTCTTTACAATTTTCATTGTCATCAGTCAACGGTTGATAAATGAAGATTCGGTTTGATGCGTTTTTATTATCAAACTTAAAAATAAGATATTTCTTAAAATAATTTGTCGAAGTAGTGACTTTTTCGACACTCTTCCTAATGCAGACAGCCGTCTAGGTCCTATTTGTAGACTGAATTAAACATAAAAACTCACTGCCGAGAAAAAAAAGCATCCACAACAAAAGCCGGGAAAATGTTTGCCTAGAATCAGTTAAAAAACTTCCTAGAATAAGTAAACTCTTAAAAATGTTTTACTTCGATATTTTGCTGTCGAATGCCTGCGTACATAACGTTTTTCCAATGTGAAGTCAAGGAAAAACTGGGGACGTTTGACCAGTTTTTCGTCTTCGTTGTAAATTAGGGATGTAATTTCTGCTGAAAATTAAAGAACTTACTTCTGTCTTTTTATTCGAGCATTTTTCGATATATTTGCTTACTGCTCAGTCTAGTTCTAAGATTTCAAACCCACAAGAGTGGCTGAATATATACTAAGATTTTGCGATAAAATGTCAATCTTCTGGCCCTTTTCAAGTTTCCTTATTCATTTTTAGTCAACTGCTAACCGAAATTGTCTTAGCAGGCTTCGCGTACGCCCTAACAGCGAAATGTCGCAGCGTGTCATTACGTCTCGTATATAAACGTGTTAAACGTCATAATTATCAGGGTGGTAAAACAAAGTACAGTCGCACAAGTTTATAACAGCGTTTTTGGTATAAAACGTCATAAATTTGCAAAAATTAAAGTTTAAGACTGAATCTGCCCCTGATTTTTCAAAACAATGTTATCACTCAAATCTGGATTCACCTGATTTTCGTGAAAAAAAAGTAAATGTTCCGTTCTCCGAAGGGATTTATTCCCCATTTTTCCGCCTTCATAGTACTGTGCATAAAAATAAATGTCGTTTATCCGTAGCTTTAAATAGTGTGGAAAAATTCCTGTATGGCAAGAAACGTCGGATTTTACTCTTTTTTAGTCCGTTTTCCTATCAATAAACTGACCTGGAGTGAACTCTTCATTATCAAACAGCTTTCTGTGCATCAATTCAATACAACAAACAAAAAACATCTTAAATGTGTGCACTGCTACTACCTAAATTCTGATGTAGACATTTCATGAGTCGGGCAATCAACTGTATTTAAGTCTTCAAGATGATATTTTAAAAAGCCTGGCAGTAAGAGGGGTCCATCAATTTTTGTGCTGATAAAATACAATCTATGAAAAAATCATGAAACACTGAAAAAGAAAACTAGTTAAGGTTTCATTACAATATCTTTAATAGAACATGATACTTGTTTGGTAGGAACATTTGTGCGCGAACATTTCTTCCTCCAATTATTGATCTCATTCACTTGCCAAATCACTACTCGAGTATTATCTATCCAGCTATTTTTTCCAATGTATAAAACCAAATATATCCTGGAGGATAAATGAACAACGTTTTCATGGCTTTTGCTTTGCAGCAAATTCGATATTTGTCTGAAGCAAGGATTTGCATTGTCTGGTAGAAAGGTTTATAGTTATAAGATCGTTTCAGGACGCTAAGTGAAGGTTCGCGTAGCTTAATATATGTGTGTCAAAATTCTGCGAATATTCTCATGTTAAACATTAAAAGTCAAATCGGCAAGCATATGCTTTCTGTGATACATCATCGGGCTGGTAAAATTACAAGAAAAATGCAACTATGAGGTGTGACAGGGTTTAGAAACGTCGGTTCCTTAATATTGATCGTTTGTACGCTGCCTACATGGCAAGGTCGGCATGGAGAGGTTATTGGGACTGTGGGAAGGATGGGAAGTAGGGTTTAGTATAGGGATTGAACATAACTCTACGCGGAGTGTATGTCGATGCTGCGTATATATTAAGTAAAATAACCCTAATTTATAGCATTCGGAAGTTCCTTGTAGTCATCGCATGGGTCTGTCCGACCATATGCGATTCTGTGAGAGTCTGCGATTTTATACCACAACCCAAAAAGCACTAACACATCCCGCCAGACGAGCCCATACTGCACACAAACTCGCGCCTTAGCAGTTGACACACACAGGACAAAAAACTTTCGCGAAAGTCTGAAACATATTCTTTGTGGCAACATGGTGCATTATCAGGTCGTGCTTGGCCCACGTAGACAGACTATCGTAGCTTGGGCAGTCACTGCGTCCAACGCCAGCAGGGGACAGTTGACAAAATTTAACATTCAACTGATGCATGAGAGACAGCGGGGTTGACGCTGTGAAACCCATCCTCGTGGTACATCAATATACTCCTCACTATAATGAGAACAATGCGTTTGAAGCTATCATGGCACGCTTGAAAGGTTGTCAACTGACTAGATAACTCGGTCCGTGCAGTAATTGTGTGGGAATATGTGGCTGGTGAACTATTAGTCAGGCTCCGTGACCCCTTCAAATTTTGACCAGCACGGTACTCCCTGTTTGGTGGGATCTGAGCCGTCCCCTTTTGTTTGGAAAAATCTGGCACATTGTGGGAAGGCCAGATCACGTATCACGCGCGTATATTGACTGTTTTTTTTGTAATTTTCTGCTCCCGATCCGACCTATGGTCAGTTTGATTCTATTGTTCACCAGGCTCAGGTTGTTTGGAAAAGAAAGGTGTGCCGAAATAAAACTTTTTGTGATTGACATCCACCACGGTTTCAAATGAAAAGTTTTAGACCGACACACGCGCGTTAAATAAGAACACAAATAGGAAGTTTATGTGTCGTTTTAGGAAGGTTTATTGAATTTTCTGGTCTTTATATCCTTGAAAAAATAACTGCCGCATAAATAGTAGTTTTTCAGATAATTGAGTTACTCTGGTTGCTGGATGTATGCTCAGTGCAAACGTCCCCCTGATACTATGGATGAATTAACTCAGATTTTCGTTCCATGCCTACCAGAAACTACACGTAAGTAAATTTTCTTTTATTTTCAAGGATACTTCTACAGTTCTGCTACGATTTGGAGAAAATTATTGCATGAGCCTCAGGTGCTGCTTGGCCTGGGGTTGGGTATGGCTGGCTGATGTCGGCTAATAAGCTAGAAATTGAAATTCCAGTCTTCCTTGTCTTTTTTGGTAAATAAATTAGTGCATTCTTTGTGCCCAGTCAGTCCTCTCACAATTAGGTCTTCATTTAGGTTTTGACTTCCTCGAATTTCGTGCAGCTTCTTGCGTGGTCAAAGGAAAACGAATCATCAAACCTTCAAACTAAGCACATTTCGCCAAGATAGGACGTAAAGACACATGCATTGCGCGTGGTTCCTAATCCCATGTCCTGAGTAGGCAGTCATGCATGTTTTCTTTGTGAATTTTCCTTGCACGATGGACAAGGACATAACAAAAAATGAGTTTGGTTAAAGCACCTGGTGAGTAAAAGATGATTTTAAATGTTGTAAGAAGTGAGAACCTGGAATAAAAATTGGCACTTTTCTCTTCTATGCTCGATCGTCTGACTAGAAAGGATGACCTGTTTCGCCGCCACAATGCGGACTGGACCCGAAAACATGACATGGGTGCTTGCCTAGCTGAGAGGTCGACCAATTAACTCGATAGCTGATGTGAAAGAACCTCCTTCATGTAAGTAAACAAAACTTCAGCATCATCCGCCAAACTACCTGACCAAGAGCAGATCACTTAAGGCATTAGTGACCAACAGCATGCTATCTCCTACCATGGTACAGCCATCCAGTCGAGTAATGGAATGCATGCAGCAAAGCCGTTTGGTGAAATTATCGTCGTCTCTTTGCATGCATACATATAGTATTAGTATTGATCAAGTGTCAGCTGAATGCGGACGAGCCATGGGCAGTTTTTTATGAATGACAACTCACTCCTCCATAGAGCGTGCATATACACACTTTCAACAGTAGAAAGGCTCGTTTCACGACAACAAGAGCAGAGTTTACCTGCGTCGGTTTTCTAGAGGCGAGCCATCAGTTGGACTTCGAAGGCAATGGCGTGAGTCGGCCGGCAACAAGAGGCACCCAAATCCTCGAAATCGGTCAAGTTGGCAGCATACGCGATTTATGTGATGCTTACTCGGTTTTGCGACCTGGTCTCTTGACGTAGACGCGCGTATGGGGTCTGCTCACGGAACTAACACAACCCCAAGAATAAATCAAGCAAAGTTGGGGGGGTAAGCATCCTCCATCGTGCGATGACGCGTAAGGAAAGTGACCGTCAAATCTCATAAGCATCAGTCAGAGAGCTGAGGCAGCCAAGGATAACTAAATAGGCTAATCATTAAAACATTTCTGAGCGATTTTTGGCATTAAATGCATAAAAAACCTGGAGACTCGACTAAACTCTTTGAAACCGATGCATAATTAGTATTTTTAGAGAACTGAGATACTCTGACTACTGGATGCACGCTCAATGCAAAAGTTTCCCTGCTACCATGGGTAAATAAACTTGGGTTTTCGTTCAATACCCATCAGTACCCACATCGCAGTAAGTATTTTTTTAAGATTTTCAAGACAAATTATACAGTTCTGCGCAGTTTTCATAAATTTCAGTGCATACTGTACGCCAAGTCAGTTTTCTAGATCAAGCCTTCATTATATTTGCTGCATCAGATGGTGGGTTCGAGCGTGAAGTCGAACCTTCAGGCAAATAAAGTTTTCCTTCCAGTGGTTACGTCTTCTTTTTTTTCTCAATTACTTCCTCTAACTCACACTTTTGATTGTATCGGTAAGGTGTTTGGGTATGATGTTTTATGCAGAAAGTGGCAAGTTGATCAGTGAGCACTGTCAGGGTAGTTTAGAAAGGCCACTCACGTAACTCCGATGTGTTCCCAAACTCACATGCTCGGTTAATTCAGGAGTGAAACAATATGGGGTAGCATGTCGCCACTGTGGGCTGCATAGGGTCTGTTGGGACAATTCAACACTGCAATAACTGAATTAATTCCAGAAATGATGTGAATATTCGCATTTCAGATGTATGCATAAGTAGGGAAGAAGAGTTTTGTCCGCTCGTCAGAACCATTTCTTTATTCATTCGATCCAATTTTAAAAACATTCTGTCGCCTCAGTGGGACTCGAAACAACGCCAGCAAATGGGAGGATTTGGTACAGCCAACGCTCTAGCCACGTGGGCTCCGAGACTCCGACCGGGTGTGGTGAGTTTACTCACACTTGGGCCAAGGTTACCCACCCAACCTACTGCAAAGTGTGGAATCCACAAATTCTGATGCAGTAAGCTGACTGTCCAAGCAGGATTTCCTCGAATGCACCAGATGGCGACGATGATGCCTTAGGAAATCCTGCTTGGACAGTCAGTTTACTGCATCAGAATTTGTGGATTCCATACTTTGCAGTAGGCTGGGCGGGTAACTTAAGCCATGTGTGATTAAACGCAAGGAACTCAGTGGGGGCCACGTAGTCTACGTGGCTAGAGCCTTGTCGGTACCAAAGCCTTCCCTTTGATTCAAATGCCACTGAGACCGCTGATATTTTCACAACTAGGTTAAATGAAATATTCAAATCTGTCAAACCCCCCTTTGCCTAATTTCTTTAGTCATATGAACGTTCAAACTCGTACAGGAGTACATCGTTAGAGATAAAAGTGGCAACAAAATAAGCAGAAGATATATGGGGTAAAGTCAATCAAACAGCAGTATTACTTGTCCGGAGGTGACTGAGTAGAGCTTTTTATGCCAAGACAACATCGATATATCGATTGACCGAGTTCTCATCGGAGGTCTAGGCTTCATTAAAACTGTGGCTTGTCTCACTTCTGGCATGGCGGATTATCTTCTTGGCTGGGAAATCCAATTCGCTCCTCATTTCTGAGGTATGGGTAGCCAGTTATATTGAGTTAAGTCCTTTGAAGCCTGAAGCAGAATCATTATTTTCCTGAGAAGTCATTGGTTTGCCATAACGAGGACTGCCTTTAGTTACAAGTAATTCAGCTCCACATAGACTGGAAGATATTCAGTAAACATCATTTCAAGACGCTTTTCAGCTACCTAAGGCCTGGTTACCAAGTTTTAGATTTGAAACGGACACTTTGCCTTCACCGACAGTCAACTCTGGTGTTATTGTTCCAACTATCTACTGTCTTTGAAGTTGGTTGTGTTCTTGAGTTGCCGGCTACGGTCTATCTCTGAGTAGTACGTCCAACCATCATCTGAGTGAGCTGAAAGTTGCTTCAACTTGATGACCGATAGGTGTTTCTCTGATAACGCACTTCCTTGGAGTACTTGCGGTTCGGGTGCATTGGAATTCATACGGGGAAAGATTCCACACTGACTGTTCAGAGTTGGTGTATCCTAAGTACGCTTATGCTTCGAAATATCGAAAAAACTCAATAAAGTTAATTTTTTTCTCTGTTCTTACAGTCCTATCGCTAGCGGCTGTAATCAGGAATATTTGATTAGCTGGAGACATTGACCGATCGTTTCTGTTCAAGGCTGAGGTATACACATCCGATGATGAAAAACATGCCATAACCGACTTTTCGAGGAGAGTTTACGCCTTTTTATAACATCAAGATTATTCCCTGTTTGTTCCTGTGTGACGGTCTAGAAGGATTCTAAAATGGTTATCTGAGTTATAACAGAACCGAGTTATTCTCCATCCTGAAATCAGGGTATATAGTTGGCAATCACTTCCGCTGGATTTTACTCCTCAGCTCCACTTTTTTTCTCTAAGTGGGTTGCCCTTAGCGAGCCGACGGTTGGCGTTGAGTAGCAAAGTAATGGGTTAAGTACGCTGAGCAAAGCTTCCACGAGCTTCCCAGATTTTCCCGATTTTTGGACCGCCCTTCCATATTACAGTTTTTGTTTTTGCACACCATCGTCTCATTTATAAGTGCTCAGAGCTTAATTGTCCCTATCTTCGCATGATGTATAGTAATTTTGTTCATAGTTCGCCCACGCCCTGTGCTCTCTTAGCTTCGACTCTAATTTTAGACGATACTTTTTGGTTTTCGGGGTTGCATCGATAACTATAAATCCAGTTATAAAGCATTTTACACTTTGCTGGATGGGGTTGGTCACTTTTGCAGGCGCTGGGCTATAAATACGCAGACAAAGCGGAATTTAATCTGAGACTATTACCGAATAGCCAATATTTCGTTCAAAAAGGCTTACCTGGATGTAAAACGGGAGCAGGTGTGCGGTGACAAGGACGACTACGCTTATGAGTGATTCATAGTAGCAATTTTGGTTTTTAGGTTCACACCACGACACCGCCTGGACTTCAAGCGCTTGCGCCTGTGTCAACTCCATTTTTCAATCGTCCTGCAATTCTTTTTAATCTAATAAGAATGTTATTTTTATTTAAAAAATTAACATATACTGTTTACGTGTGTGGAATTAAAAATGCGCGCGAGTGTCAAGCCCGATTGAACCCAGTGTCTTTTGAGGAAATTAAGAGTGGCGGTTAGCCTTAACCTGAGCATAAGCATTTAAATACTATTAAAATCCCTAAGCAGTTATAAATCAAACACAACTTTGCTGTGGCTGTGTCACACAGCCACAGAATATCGACGACACATATGTGTGGGCTTTTAGCTGGTACCTGGGGTGTATCATATAATTTTCATACATGCTGCTGGATTCGTTTTGGTAGTTTATGAATCTTACGCGGTTATCCCGCTAGAGCTGATGAACTTCGGCCAAACTTTTCATATCAACTTTAAGACTGAGATTATAAAGCTTAATTCCGGCGGATTTACTTTAAGTTAGCGACTAATTTCTGAAGAGATAAAAAGCCAACCATTTTAAACGGAATTAGCTACCTGAAAGCACGGAGGTAACGACGGGGGACCCAGTGATGAGCCGATCCCTTCGCAGTTGTGGTATGCATCGGCAGAATATCGGCGAAACACGTGTGTTGACTTTTAGCTGGCACCTGTGTTCTCGATCTGCTGACCATGTAACCCCTGTACTGGCCGACGTGTTATTACGCGCTACGGCCGCGCAGCTAGGTGGCATGGCGCAAATCACCGCCAGGGATAAACGCCGTTGCCACTCCGTGAGACCAGTGTGAGCCAGGCTGCCCGAGTAAGACCCAATCACGGACGTCAAGCCCTCCCCCCAACCCCCATATTACGACTGCATAAATGCTCGCACGTTGTTGCACTCTAACAGTCTCCGATACTGAATTGCTGTTATAGTACGAAAGCTCACATTAATAAAACTGCCGTTCCACTGATCGCGCATTCGTCTTCTTTTCAACATGAAGCTGGATGCAAATTCCCGATTGCGTTCTCGAGTTTAATGAATATTACGTGGTTATCACGCAGTGGCTGGTATAATTTGACACAAATGTTCATATACACTCTTAATGTACACCTATAAAGTTTCAAACAAACCAATTTATTCCATATCAGTGATTAATTTCGAATGAAATTAAAAATCAATAAAAGCAAACACGATCTCGCTTTACATTAGTAATAATGCAATTATGCATATTTTATGGTGATGAGTGGTTTAAAGGTATGCATTATTTGCGATATTTGGAAGGAACTGCTGTTGATAATTTTGTTCATATGTACTGATGTTTAAAGGTTAAATCGACCAGCAAAATAACAAACTTCTCGAAAAATGGAAACAAAAGTGCAACCAACAGCAACTGCAAACGAAAGTCGTGAAGCGGTCGTTTGCGCGGGCGAAATTATGCGTGTTGGCAAAAGAAAATATCTGCGTCCGCACCCCGGACAACCGAAGCAATTAGGAAAGAACACCAAAAGTGTCTATGTGGTTTAAAGAAAAACAAATGCAAAAAATAATGATGGAAGAGGAACATGATCTGTTCATTGTTGAGAAAACAGAGAATTGTTTGAAAATGGAAAAGAACCTTTTAAAGCAAGGAAGGTGGCAGCGAAATATTCTTGTCGGGCTATATCTTTTGAACAACTTTCCCCTTAATGAAACATTGAGAACTGACGACCAGGTCTCAAAACGCCAGAATTTAAACCCACTCAGCTTAAAGATTCGCGTGTAAAGTGAATATAACAGGGGGACTAAGATACTCCGACAAGCATGTTTCAGTATTTCGAGCTTTCAAAACCACCTGGGAATCAGGTATGCAGCCTAAGTAACTTGTTGGGTCGTAAAATTTAGAAAACGATAAGGGTGCCTTGTATGGCCGCTTAAACAGGACACGGGATTAGGAAGCGCCCGCACTACATGTGTCTTTGCGCCAAATTCTGAGGAAATAATGTTTAGGTGAGAATTACACTTAAGTTTGAGGGTAATGTCATAGTTTGGGCTAGGGGGAGTAGGTTAATGTTATTATCGTGTTAACTATAAAGCTTGGTTTAAGGGTAAGACTACGGTTAACATTAAGATAACAGTTTGAATTTATGCTAGGTTAAGTGTTAGCGTTAAGACACGGGAATAGACACCCTTCCTGAAATTTATCGCAAGGCCACTTATTTAAAGCGGGTGGGGTGGTTTCTATTCTTGGGTTCTGTTGAGGCGACCATACAAGGCATCCCTACCTAGAAAAGCTTAATGCATGATTTAGGGGCAATACTCGATTTCTTAATGTTCATTAGTACAGTAGCCCCTTATAATTAAGAGAATCTTTGATCTTTTTTTAATCATCGTTACCATCACACACTGTGACAGAGCGACCATCAGTAGAAACGTTTCAAGCAGCCTCTTATGCACTTAGTGCGTAAAATTTGGCTCAAATTTTCTGCAATTTTTAAAATTTGTGCAATATGCTTGAACCTTAGAATATCCCTTTGTAGCAAAAGGGATATGGTGATTTTGATATGATTTACCATAATGACCGCATTGTTAAAAGTCCAGGTATGTGCTGTGCCGATTATCTGCCTCTTTGTAGTACAGCGCAAAGGGGTTAGACTCATTATTGAGTCCCCCAAGTATTCCACGTGTGATGATTTCGTGGATACCCATCTAGCAGGTTCATCTGCAATCACAGTTCCAGCAAAAAGTAGGTCAACTTGCAAAGAATAGGTGCGCTGTCGGTTCGTGTGGAAAAAACGAATTTCACATTGTGACTGAAAAGTAGAAAAGAAGTTTTTTTCACCAAGAACGAGTTGATATTTTGCTTATGGCCACCAGAGATAATGGCAGCTAGAAGCGGGGGATGACGAAAGATGCGAAAAATATAAAATTCGGTTACTAAGTGACCTCAGGCCTGTAAACACACTTCCTGTCGTTACTAGCACTCGAAGATTCAAACTACAAGGAGTGATAGAGGATGCTTTGTTGCGGATCTATAACTGAAGTTGTCTTCCACCCAGTTTAAGCGATGGTCTTTCAAAACCGTAAGTAGGATTAAATTCTTTAGTAGATGAACGACACTTTCATGAACCTCTAACAATTAAGAAGCGTCCCAACGTTGCCCTATCGAACGTATCATAGGGAAGTTCCACCATCGTAATCCAATGATTTCCATCGTATGTTCCACAGAAGGGTGGTGCAGGAAAGGTGACTTGTACGCAAATTAGTTTTAAGTGATATTAGACTTGCACCTAATCTACCGCACTCTCTCTTCCTTTACCCACCTGTGCCCGGTGTCAAGACAAAGTTGAAAATATCGGAGACAGGGTAGGGTGCAGATGAATCATATCCCACGGAGAGCCATAAATGGCAAAAGTGAGTCGTGTGGCATGAGCCGGCACCTACGCGTGGGCACGCCCACCCGCCTCCTCATGTTCGGCATTTTTCACCCCAAATAACGCTTGCCGCAGACCTATTTTTCACCCGTGTTGGTCCAACTTATCTATCACGCGGCCCGTGTATCGTGCGCTGCACGATTCAAGAATAAGCCAGTAACCACCGGCTTTATTAAGTCCTCATCTGTTTAATAATTGCGGTGATCTAACACCAACATATTCAAAAAGCCCTCACCCACTCGGACACGTACCTAGTTAACGAGGGTGAATGGGAAGAAAGGTTGCCGAAATTAAGTTCGTTGGTGACAATTCATAGGAAATGAGAACACGCAGAGCTTCGCAGACCAATAAAGGCAAATGCCATCTGAGCGACCAAACTGCCCAGAGAACGCCTTGGTATTCACCAAAAACCTTTTTCACTCGGGTAGCTGTCAGAATTGCGCAACAGGTTGAGGTCGGCTATTCGACTTTAGTTAATGAGGTCAAAGAATCCGCAGACATGAGGATAAAGGTCTGGGTCGGTAAATAAATCGGATGGTGTTGCGTGCACAGTGACTTTTTAGGAGAAATGGAAAGACATCCGGATATGGCTGCTTAAACAAGCAGCCGCAGCAGCAGTAAGAAGTTCCTCTCAAATCAGGTCGAAAGATCAGAATTCCTGAAAAAGCACTTTTAGAGTTTGAGAACCAGCCACAAAGGTGGCGACTTCCTGAAGAAACTACGTCGTTGGGTCAGACCTGGGCTAAATATGTGGCGTGCTTGTTACGACAGCCCTTTTTATTGGCCAGGACGTTACTGATTATTTTCCTACTAATGGTTTTTAGTAATTTGGAAGGACCCAATCCGATATGGGAATAACAGAAATCACATGCCTTTATCGGTAACTTTGATACATTTTTTAGGATTAAATGTCTTCTGTGGTCAGTTAAAATATGTGGACACTAGTTTTCCTGAAACGGATTTTGTTCAATCAATATGAAGCATAAGCCGAGATGAGTGTACTTGAGGGTAATAATTTTCCTACTCTTCTTTCACGCGAGCTGGAGATGGTGGATAATTTCGTTTGCGCAGGAAGTTACCGTTATTCATTAAACCTGTCCTTTTGTATTATTCATCGAAAATAAGTAGGATTTATTTTATTACTGCGTGTCGGCAAGTTTACATGCTTCAATCTGGAAGTCACTTTTAACAACCTCATCTATTAGACATCACTGGACGATATGCAGAATCAAATCTGTCTAAAAATGAGTATGCCTGAGTGAGCAGTGTGTGTCAGTCTCTATGAAGGTGGGAGTAATGGAACTGATGCCAGGGGCGAGGTAGGGGAATCCGGAGGAATGCTGGCAGAATTAGACATATAAGTTGGAATTTTCAGATTTTTGGTGCATTGCGTCTGAAGATGTCCAACTAGGCCGATTCGCGCACGGAAGGTGTGTTGACAGACAGGGCATGTTGGAAGGGCCTGGGCATTGGCGGTATTGGTCCGGGGCGCTGGTTACTTTCGTGCCGCTCTTTTGGTTTTGATAGCGGTGATCCTGTTGGCTTCGTTGATTGCTGCCCCTGTCTTCACTGTCCTTGTTCAAGCAGGACAGTTCCAACCGAGGTTCTCCCAGATCGCCGGGTTGATCTGCAGTTGCTTCAGGGAAGTCTTCAGAGTGTTCTTGTAGCGTCGTACTTGACCCCCTTGTTGATGCGAACCCATAGCAACATCTCCATAGAAGAGTCGTTTGGCTAGTCGTTCGTCGTCCATCCGGCCGCTCCATCGCAGGTGCAGTTGTTTCAGCTGAGCATCAATGCTGAGAAGGCCTGTTCGCTCCAACACATCCGTGTCCGGTCTACTGTCTTGGTATGTCAGCTTTAGTATTATGAGAAGGCAGCTGAAGTGGAAGTGGTTGATCTTCCGCGCCTGCTTTTGGTAGACCGTCCACGTTTTCGCTCCATACAGCAGTGTCGGTAATATGACAGCATTGTACACCTTGAGTTTGGTGCTGAGGTGGATACCGTGTCGATTCCAGACCACGTTCTGCATGCGCCCAAAGGCTTGGCTGGCTTTGGCGATCCGATGGGCGATCTCATCATCGATTTTGGTGCTGCCGGAGAGATTGCAACCCAGGTACGTGAAGGTATCCACAGATTTCATTTGGGCGCCATTGACATTGATGTGAGCTGCGGATTAGGTGGTATTGGGCGGTGGCTGATGTATCACATCCAATACTCATCACCTGTTACCACCACCACCAACGACACCGCCACCAGCACCAACATCAGTGATGGGGACTCTCTCCTAAACTGTCCACACTGCGACCGCACATTCACCTCACGCATCGGCCTGGTCGGTCACTTGCGAATCCATCGTACAGAGACTGGTGAACCAGTGCCTGGAGTACCAACACCCAGCAGAGATCACCCTCTCCACTGCCCTCACTATCCTTGCACATTCACTCATCGCATAGGCCTATTCGGTCACATGCACATCCATGACAACCTGCGGTAAGCCACCGGAGGCTAAGCTACATCAGCGCACACCATCTAGACTAATACATAAACAACACCCTCATAATCATCATAATTTACCTGATAAAATCACGGCGTCCTAGAAACCGTGGCTGGGAAGGCTGCCCATCTGACGCTTACATCAGACCACGCCGTTGGCCCAGTGTATGTGCTGTGTATGTCGAGTGGTTGACCAATGGACTGGGAGTCAGATGGCGATGGTTCCTCCATATCCCCTGAGTAAGTGAATCCTGGTGCGTGCGTTATGGGGGCCAGGTCGTGCTGTGGCGCGCGAAGACGCGTTCGCCGACTCGTCAGCCAATGCGCCCACGCCCACATCAGACAACTGACGGGCTCGGATGGTGGTCTGATGGTGCGGGTTGGGTAGAGAGTGAGGTCGACAGCTTAGCGCATGTTCCTCACTATAAACAATCTG
The DNA here is from genome assembly GCA_017591395.1 of Schistocephalus solidus. NCBI lineage: Eukaryota > Metazoa > Platyhelminthes > Cestoda > Diphyllobothriidea > Diphyllobothriidae > Schistocephalus > Schistocephalus solidus. Next base: position 42,123 of record WEDG01009929.1, on the reverse strand, counting down.
ACACGCTTGAAACAATAACAGTGCGCAAAAGCCGTGACTTGGAAGGTTGCCAACTGACGGGAACCCTCGGACCACGTGGTCAGCCCAATGTGTGTTTTGTGCGGAGTGGCTGACTGGCGGACCGAGAGTGAGACAACAATGGCTCCTTCTTAATGCGGCCTTTATGGCACGCCCACTCCGTATGATCTGAGCCACGTGTGGCGGTACACTCATGGGCGGCTCTGGCCACGCCAGCCACCTGTGCCCTCTCCCGTCTCTGGTCTTCTTGACTATGTCTTGACACCGGGCTGAGGTGGGGGAGGAGGAGAGAGTGCGGTAGCTGCAGCAGAAGGCTACAATCACTTAAAACTAATTCACGCGCAATTCACCGTCCCTGCACCACCTGGTATGGAGCATACGTTGAACCTCGTTAAAATCGATGGTAGAACTGTCGTGTGTCAGTCGCTGCTATCAAGAAGACACGTCATAGGCACACGCACCATTCTACGAGAAATTACCTCAGTGGGGACGTTCCGAATTATCTTTTATGTGCGTACGTTTTCTAAAACTTAACGATAAAACCATCAACAACCACAGCAGACGATTTCTGGCTTCTATCTTTACGCTGAAGGGGAATTAGGAAAGAGGAAACTCGTAGGACGTAGTGCATGTTTTTAAAGAGCTTAGGTTTGATGAACGTCAGAAAGGATTCATGTATTATAAAATGCCTAGATCGTTTGCGGGCCTTAAAGTATTCAGTACTTATATCAGTAAAATTATCTTGATAGAAAGTTGTGCTTTGAGAGCCACCGTTTACTCACATATCCTTCGGAATACAATCCCTATAAATAGGTGATTTTAAAAGATTTGCATAATTCTTCTGATCCAATTGGGAAAACATCAGCGGTCTCCGTGGCGTTCGAAGCTACGATAGAAAGCGTTAGTGCAGCCAGCGCTCTAACGACCTTAGCTACGAGGCCTCAACCGGGAAACGACATTTTACTTACATCTGGGTACGCAAAGCCTTGCATATTTTGTCGTTGTATCGAATGTTACCGAGGCCGTCGTGGTTTTCGCAGTTTGGTCTGATTATTTTCTTCTAAAGTTTAGCAAGGAACGGACATCAAAATACTGGTAAGGGAAATTACTTTCTTGTGTGGCTTTCGTCGTTGAGAGTAAAAATTGCTGCACTTGGGGAAGCTCAGAAGGGCTTTATATAGTTTTAGAGATCGTCTCATGGAAACATCATACAAATCAACCAGCAGTTTCAGTGTTTGCTGCTGGCATAAACATTTAAAACAACGGAAACTTTTGCAGATTTCGGTAAGGATGCCTTATGTGGCTGCCCAAATAGGACACAGGAATGGGAACCGCCCAAAATACACGTGACTTAGCGCAAAATTCCAAGGAAATTATGTTTATGATTAAGGTGAGGATTGGGGCTAAATATAGGGTAAGGTTTAAGTTCGAGATTAGGGTCAGAGTTTGGGGCTAGGTTCATAATAATCCTAAGGGTTAAGGTTATTATCATATTAACTGTAGAGTTTAGGTCTAAGGTAGAGCTGGGGTTAGGATTAGGGTGCCAGTTTATTTTTATATTGGAGTTAGTGTTAGCGTTAAGTAACGGGTATATTTACCCTTCCTGAAATTTACCCTAAGCTCACCTATTTTAAGCGGGCGGGTGGTTCCTATTACCATGTCCAGTTTAGGCGGCTATACAAGGCTTCCCTGCCCAGATTTCTACTATCCAACTGAAAAACTGGAAGTTGGACGCCCCAAAACTTTAACACATCAACTTAGAAACCGGATATGTACAAGAGGAACCAAGGTTGAATTAGCTGAGTGTCACTTTCCAACAACTCAAAGTTGTGCTAACGTGTGTCGCTTGCAAAAGCGCAAAAAGCCCGGGACTCATCAGTTCATTTTTCCGGAAATTCTGCTTCGAATTAAAATTATTTCCCTGGATGAGCTTTCTCTATGCTCCTATTTGCTTTCCTTTTACTTTTGAAAACTTAAATCAAGGGGGGTTTTGTCAGTGTAAATCTTTGTACGTTTTGCTAAAAAGAGGAAAGAACCTGCAGTATTTCCGCATGTGTACAATTTTGTGAATGGAATTCAACCGTTTTTTTGAATTTTATCTCAGCAGACATATTTTATAAGAATATTTTTCAAACTTAACGTAGCCCTGTGAATACCTAAACTTCAGCTGTCTACCATCTGGGTCGTAAAATCATTTACAATTTCCATGGGGAAAGCGTTTTTCGCAGGCACACCGAGACTACGTACGTTGAGGTGCATTTCTGGAGGTACAATAGATTCCCTATCTCATGAAACATCAATCGAAATTCTAATGTATGTTTTCAATTATAAAAAAATTACTTGGGTATGGCTGTAGTATTGATTTCCTTGCAGCATAGTCTCAAGATATTTCAGTTTCATCAGGACACCGGTTTCTAAATGAGCTTCCTTTCGGTGGCCTGTAAAAACTTATTTCTTGAAAAAAATGATGACTTAGGTAGTATACATTTTCTCATTGATGTTTGATGCCCTCGAGAGTCCCGCCAGCAGCCACAGAGAAGCTTGTGATATAGGCAGAATGATTTTACCGACAAAGACAAAGGAGAATGTAATGGCCATTTCTGGCTTATTAGTGGTCATCTGCCAGCCATACCCAACCCCAGGCGCAGCGGCGCCCGAGGCTCGAACTCGCCCAAATACCAATTTTAATATTTCCGATTGAAACCGGCAATTCAACGAGCTCGTGGTGCAGTGGGAAGCGTTGGACTTCTGCCCGACAGGTCGCGAGTTCAATCATCGGGTGCCGCAGCGCCTGGGGTTGGGTATGGCTGGCTGATGACGACTAATAAGCCAGAAATGGTCATTCCAGTCTCCCTTGTCTTTGTCGTTAATATCATATATATATATATATATATTATACAGAACAAACAAAAATATTCTTCCCTGTACTCATTTGATCGTAAACTTCGTCTTCTGAATCCTTCATATTGAACAAAAGGTTACCTTTTGGTTTCAAAGTGTTGTTATTCTGAGGTTTTTATGACCGTGAAATGTTCATTCATAATAAATCATATTCGTGATTTATTAATTCTGCCTATTAAGTATGCGGTTTGATCTACATCTGTTGCAAGAGTTTCTGAGAACTATGTAATTTCTTCCACAATGTGTAGAGAAATCTGTGGTTTTCCCAGAGAGAATGCACACAGCGTATATTTTGAAAACCTTAATTAAAGTGCAACGGCCGTTAGATTTAGAAAAATTTCCCATTTGAAATGATTTAAAAAACGAAAGCATATAATTTGAAGAAAACATAAGTTGCAACCAAATGGGTACAAGAAGGTTTAAATTTGTACATTTTTTCTGTAAAATATATTTAAATTTATAGGTTCATCAAAAATAAAGCATAAAATTATGTACTACTTAATTATTCTTTTTTTACAGAGCATATTTTCTGCAGGCCAGTAGAAGGAAGCTTGTTCAAAAGCCGGCATCTTGACCTTATTTAAATATTTTGAGCTTAGGTTACAGGGCTTTATAGAACTTAAAGGGGCCGTCACTATGCTACGGCATACCAATGAAAATTAACGGCTCCTCCCTGCACGGCATACAGTCTCCAGACCCCACGACCTGAACAGGAGAGCTTGTAGCCGTAACCCAGATTCACTTCCAGTAGTCTATTCCTAAACACCATGGATGGATGCACATCACCCCTACGTGACTGGTACCTCCGAATTGTAATCAATGGAATCCACGTTTTTGGTCAAACCGGCGGAGATTCTGGTCTAATCATCTGGTCTTTCTGACTAAGGTTTGACATACTATTGGCGGACGACAACATCAAATAAGACAAAAATAACAATTATAAAGTCTTTAAACTTCTTTAATGCTGTTCCATGATTGTCGATTTTATAGATAGAAAGTTTCAAAAAAATCAGCAGTCCTGTTTAGCTGTGGGGGATTCTGTCATCTATGAAAAAATTAGCAATGGATTTACAAAAAGGATGTGCAGTATCAAGTTACAAATTCTCACATGCTTTTTATTCTGGTTCCCTACAATAGGTCTAAAAAACTAAGGCAGAGTACTTTGTATGCAGTCGCTCTGGACGTCCAGTCTACCCTTAGAGACCTACAGAGAGGTTGTCCTGTACACTTGCAACGTGCTTCCGTGCAAACACTTCTTTGAGAAGACATCCCTGCGCACTTCTCCCTGTTGGATTGTACCTTGACATGGAGTCTCCCTCTCTTTCTTGGCTCAACTTTTATCAACCTGGAGTACGTAACTCGACTCGCCGTCACGAAAACTCTGACGTACCCCAAGCTGCCATTTTATCCATTCACCTCTTGTCACTTCATATCGTCTGCCAGGTGGCTCTTCTGTTGTCGCTATTTCGGCTGTATCAGGGGATACTGCTGATGTTTGTCATACCAAACATTAATATGATACCCAATTTTTACGGAAGTCTTGAATTATGTCTCAACGTCATCTCCAAGGGACATCTTATTAAGTTTTTTGGTTGTCAGTCTCTCTCATTACTTCGCCCTTCACGCGAATTCTCCTTTTTAACAAGACATACAAAAATATCCCAAAGATTCATCCTTTGCATTCCCGCTCCACTCCTTAGCTTTCATTCTAGTGGTTTGAGTACGCCTGAATGCGCTTTCTAATCTTTCTAGGCTCTCTCAAAATTTGTTTTACTACATTGAAACATATTTGTTCCATTAAACTGTCTTCACTGGTTTCCCTTCGGTGCTCGTGCTTTTTCAACCTCCCAAGACGATATCGTTGTTCAAACTAACAAACTGGAGGGATCTGATGTGATAATTTGAGTAGGAGGAAAGACTCATCGAAATGCCCTGGCCGTGCCAAGATAGTCGTCTTGTGTTGATCGAATTTTTCTTCTTGCGCTGCGGCAGAAATTTGATGGATGCTTGGCGGGCTTGATAGCAGCGTGCGTTAGGAGTAATTCCTTCGATGGAGGGTGATTGAGTCGGTATGATCGGTCGAGACACCAGACGACCCTTGCAGGACGGCTCATACAGATACAATCGGGAAATCAGAGGGTAGACTTGAACCTGCAATTTAAACCGCATACTGATGCAAATTGCCATACCTTTTACCCTCAAAGAGCGACCATTTGGACCAAAGAAATTCAAGGACAGGATGACTAAAATTTGACACGGGGTTTTTAGATGCTGACCACAGTAACAAGCATATTGACTTTCCTGTAGCTTCTATATTTCCTGCAGAAAACTAACACAAGACCAGTTACACAGAACAAAAGACAATGGTACAGACACAGCCTGACGACAAACGCACGCAACTGGGGAGCAAAGGTGTCATAAGATCGCACAACCCCCGCAGAAACTTGACCACTTACCATCATAAAGCACGTGGATATTAACCCCACCAAACATCCTGTAAAAGTCCGAGGCAGTGAGAGAACAAAAAAACGATCAACACAAGGGTGACTAACTAGGTGCGGTAGTTGCATTTCTGCATTCGTTGATGAACGCTCACTTATCGTTACCGAAACTTACTCGTCCTAATCTTCTTTAAGACTCACTTTCGAGCCCCCTCAGCAGCCGCACAGCGGTTATTTGAAGAATAGATGGATGAATACGGAAGGCAAAGATAAGAGAGACTGGAATGGCCATTTGGTTAGAGTGGTGGACTTCTGATCAACGTGTCGTGGGTTCAATTGTCATATGGTGCACCACCTGGGATTGGGTATGACTGGCTGATGACGGCTTATAAGCCAGAAATGGCCATTCCGGTCTCCCTTGTCTTTGCCGGTAATATCCGTCCGTCTATTCTACTACTAGCCACTGTGCAGCTGCTGACGGGGCTTGATTATGAGCCTTTAGGCAGAGGGACTTCCGTTAAAGATCTGTGAGAGTTCATCAATATTCCTGATCTAAACCCGGTAAGATAAAGAGTCCGTGGCTCAATGGTTAGAGCGTTGGACTTCTGATCAAAGGGTCACGGGTTCGATCCTCGAGTGATGCACCACCTGTGGTTGGGTATGACTAGCTGATGAAGGCTAATAAGCCAGAAATGGCCATTCCAATCTCTCTTGTCGCTGCTTGCAATATTCATCAGTTGCGTTTTTGTTCAATTTTCTGCATTTTCGGCCTTAAAACTGATCAGTTGATCAAGCTCCCCGGAACGTTAGCTGTTCAAGAAGACTGGAATTAATTTTAATTTTAATTTAAAAATTTTAATTTTAATTAATTTTAAGGACTCCTAAACATGACATGGGAGGAGGAGTGTCTAATTAAATTAATTGACGTGGCCTTTCAAAATATTTTCAGGAAGGGTGAATATTTTCGTGCCCCAACTCCAAAATTACCCTTAAAATAAACCTAAACCGTAACTGCAACTATAAATCTAACCCTACCCCAAACCTTTAACTCACAGTTAACACTAAATTAAACCTTAAACCAAATTATAAGCATGAACTTAACCCTAACGTTTACCCCAAGCCTAACCCTAAATCTAAGCCTATTTTCCATGAAATGTGACGCGAAGACACCTGCTCTAATGTCCTCTTTAGGGGACTATATAAGCCATCCTTACCGAAGTAACTTTCCCTGCTATTCTAGACCCCCCTGCGTCCAACTTAAAGCCAAAAGTTTCATTTATTTTAAAAGAAAAGCATGCAATATCTGTCTCAAAATCAGGACACCATTTTGTTTAGCAGCTCCAAAATGTCCTAGACGTGCACAGAGCAAGTGACTTTCGAAGCGGCCTATTTTAACTCAGTTCAATTCCGCAAAACGATTAGCAACTGATTCAGAAAGACTGTTTCGGCTAAATTAATACCTGGCTTGTAAAATTAAAAGGCAGCAGAGTGGCTGAGAGGACATTTTTAGGCGTAGAGAGTTTGACATAAAGTAGGCGTAAGAAGGAGCAACGGAAAAAACTGGTACGGTAGATAGTTAGCTAATAATTACTTATATGGCCCCCTAAACAGGACAGGTGGAATATGAACGGCCAGTCCAAGAAGTAAAGGTGACCCTAGGAAGGGTAAATATTCCCTTGTTCTAACGCTAACAGTAGCTCTCATATAAACCTAAACCGTAGCACTACTCTTAACTCCAACCTAACCCTAAACCCTACAGCTAACACTATACTTAGCCATAACACTAAACCTATCGTAATACTAACCTCTAAAACTTACCCGAACTCACACACTTACCACAAACCTGACCCTATTTTCCCTGCGGCTCGGCGCAAAGAAAACCGTTGTACAAGCGGTTCGTGCTCTTATGTCCGGTGTAGGGGGGCGACGTAAGTCTGTTTCAGCAAGAATTACTTATATGGCCTCCTAAACAAGACAGGTGGAATAGGAACGGCCAGTCCAAAAAGTAAAAGGTGACCCTAGGAAGGGTAAATATACCCTTGTTCTAACGCTTACAGTACCTCTCATATAAACCTAAACCATGCACCTAATTTTAACCCTAACTAAAACTTAAAACTCGCTCCGCATGAAACACTAACCAAAACCCTGCTTTCAAAACTTGCCCTTACCTTAAAACCGCCCCTAACCCCAGTCTTTAACCTATCCCTAGCAGATGTTTCCTCTTCTTAGGTCCTGTTTAGGGGGCCATATAAGTAATCCTTACCTAAATCTGTTCGGTGAAGCTTTCCCATTTCTCCAGCTATACACGGATTTCCTCAAATTACAGTGTTTAACCGTGTTCATAATCGTATTTTCGGCTATGTTGCTCAATCTTTTTATTTTCGGATGGTGACGATAAAGGCGATCCATCCAATATAAAGCACTTCCATCGTCTGACTTTGAACCTCAGCGTTTTGATTGACAATCATTCAAACCATTGAACAATTTTTTGATACATCAATGGGCTTAAAAAGCAGAAACTTGTTCGCATCATTTTAGCCACGGTGTTTGGAATGCTCCTCGTCGAAAATTTAAATAATCTCTAAATAAAAGCCCCTCCTCTCTATCTAGTGCTAGGTTTAAAGTGTTTATGTGGTCCCTTCACTTGCAGGACACAGGACTAGGAACGCCAACCCAGATAATACGCATGTCTATGGGGTAAAATCCAGGAAGGGCAATTATTCCCGTGCCCAAACAGTCACACATAGCTTAACGCAAACCTTTACCGCAATCCTTATCCTAAACTTACTCTTTAATACTATAGAGATTATTAACATAGGCAAGGGAGACTGTAATGACCTGTTTTGGCTTATTAGCCATAGTCAACCGGCCATACCCAACCCCAGGTGGTGCGCTACCTGAGGCTCAAACCCACGAATTGTTGATCAGCCGTCCAATGTGCTAACCAAGGCAGAGCGGGACGAATGAATTCCGTTAATTATCGATGTGCGTTCATCGACGAATGATGTCATCAGTGTAGTCGAGATCAGTCAGCCGACACTTGAATGCAAATTTATCCGTTAACTCCTCTGATAACAACGAAGGGGGATACTAGAATAGCTATTTCTGACTTACTGGCCATCGTCAGCCAGTCATACGCAACCCCAGGTGGTGCCCCAGCCGAAGCTCGAACTCGCAACCTGTTAATCAGAAGCCCAACGTGGAGTCACGGGCTCGTTGTCTTGCCGGTCTAGATCGAGATTATGGACATTCCTTTATGAACGCTCACCGATAGTTATCGGAACTCACTCGTCCCGCTCTGCCTTGAGGCTCACTCTCGAGCACCGTCAGCAGCCACTTAATTACTAGTATTTTAGATAGATTCCAGGTGCCAGTCTCGTTTCCACTCTCCCATGTCTTTGTCGATTATGTCCTTCAGGTTACAATACTATCCAGTATGAAGCTGCTGGGGGACTCGAGAGCCAGCCCCAAGGCAGAGCGGGACAAGTGACTCCCGTAACCGATCAGTGAGCGCCCATCCATCAAATTTACACATTTCCTACCGCAACCATAACGCTCTCTTCCTTGGAGTTTAGCTCAAAACTACCGATATTGCGGTGGTTTCTTTTTTTCCTTTCCTGTCGAGGGCATGTAAACAAGCCCAACCTTGCCTTTTCCCGATTCAACATGTAATGTTTGGTTCCTACATCCAACGAAGGTCATCCATTAGAGGGCAGTTATCTTCTTTTGATGAACACGAAACTTAACTTAATGGCTACATAACAACTTCCGGATTTACTTCCTATTAAGGCCTGCTTATTTTGGTTCAATTGGGCAAATTATTGAAATTTAGCTAATCATCAAACTCCGAGCTGTTTTTACCAGAAGATTAAGACAGTATTTTGACTTTAAAATTTAGTTGTGTCAAATTATATGCCCATACAGTGAAGCGGGAGCTTTCTGTCCTGGAGTACTATGAGATTTATGGTTTAAGTATGGAGATGGCAGTCCTTTTAATGACATTAAGTCCCCGTGGTTGAATCAAAAGTACACCTTATTTTACATAGGCAGGAGGAAGAAACAGTTCAGGGTTCTGTTCGAAATAAACTCAGTCCCCTTTTACCCCATAGTCGACTGGCCGATGACGCAGTGCCCGAGACTCAAACCCAAGACCTGTTGGTGACCCAGCATGCACCGCATAGGCAATTTCCATATTTGTGAAGGTCACTCCTCAGGGAATTCCTACTCGATTTCACCCTACTGTTACGCATCCTGCCCACGGATAGGGAATCGTGGCTGTCGATACCGTGCCACGAATCAAGATGGACGTTGCCACCAAGACTGAGTCATATCAAACCCGAATCGAATGGAGCACAGCAGCCATCCAAGGGTGTTGCCATCTGGACAGCTTTTCCTTTTATCCGAGACATGCTTCCACCCATCACGAACGAAATCAGCATTCGTGAGTTATTTTCCTGCACTCGATTCAATAATGGGTAAGGACGCCTTGTATGACTGTCTAAACAGAACGCGGGAATAGGAACCGCCCACAATACATATGGCTTTGCGCCAAATTCCAAGGAAAGTAGGTTTACGCTAAGGGTGGAGGTTAAGTTTATGTTTAGGTTTAATTTTAACGTTAAGGCCAGAGTCGGGTTACGGTTTTCATCCTGTTAACTATAGGGAATAGGCTTAGGGTAGGGCTAGGGCTAAGATTAAGGTGACCGATTAGTTTTATTTTAAGGTTAGTGTTAGGGTTAAGACACGGGTATATTTGCCATTCTTGAAATTTAACGCAAGCCCATTTATTTTGAGTGGTTGTAGCGGCTCCTATTCCTGTGTTCTGCTTAGGTGGCCCCTACCTACAATAATTATTTAAACTTTCGACACTCCATTCTCTCCCAATTATTGTGTCTGGGAGACAGGGAGCCTCTTTCACTGACGCATTCTTCTGATACAGAACCCACTAGGGTGCACTGTCCCCGAGATGGCAACGAGCTAACTCGACGAGACATTTTGACGAAAACACTCAAGCGCAACTGCCAGCCATCTTCGAGTCCAGACGATAGTTTCCAGCACCCTTTGTATCCATCAACACGCTCTTAGTCCCGTATTTGCGCTGGGTTTAATCATTCATTCTACCGTTAGCCACACTTCGTTATTCGTCTTTCGGGGAGGTGGTGTCAATAGCAAACGTTGCGAGGTCTGACGTCGCTGTTCGAGGTCGTTGTCTCAAGGTCATACAGTCTCGCAGGGAGCGAGTTCAGCCTTGTTGATCTGCGGCCACTCAACCGACTTCCACTTGGACAAACACCTGCGTGTAAATGGTCACGGCTGTCCACGCGTCAATTGAACAGGTAACCCTACGGTTGGCACAACATGAGTCGCTCGACACAGAAGCACACTGGTAATGCAACACGCCCATTTAAAAAAAAACAGTTGAACCTGCTCCGCTAAGCTATTTAAGCAGCTGCCATCACTGTCTAACTCTCTCCGGCATGACTGCACGCAGATAGCCCAGCCTTGACTTCTTAAGTGTTGACTACTGCCTGAAACGGTACCTTGGGGTTCGCTGCACAAAAATTTCCTCTTTCGGATATATTCCGTTTTTTCCTATATCCGGGAATCGGGCTTGACAATTGTAGTGCATTGAAAACAAATACTGCTCCAACGATTGAAACGAAAATGCGAGTCTTAGGTGGCAGTTTAGAAGAAGTAAATGCGATCACTGGACCAAGAACTTAACTGCTTTGAACGCGACTAGCCGAGCATGACGCCGCAGAAGTATGGAGAAAGGATGCCGACTCTCAAGTCGCGGCTCATTCATCGAGACCTGACCACGCATTCTAGTTCGAAGAGGTGGAAGGGTGATAATCGCACAAGCCGGGAGCTGCTTGATTTTATGGTCTTCTAACAAATGAACTGACCCATCTAACTTATTTTTGGTGGCGAGACTCATTTTGGCCAAAGTAATTAGGCGCTCGGGAAAATAGCAGGCGAACACTGTTTCCAACGCCAGGGTCGGTAAGCCACGTGGCCGAGCGAGCGTCACGCCAACACCAACATGACTGAGTAAATTTCAGTGATTGACGATTTGAATGCGCACACTTGTCATACTTATGCGGTAGTATAGCGACTGCATCCAATAAATCCAGCAACGTTTTGTGTATGTATTACCCGTCTCTGTCTCTGATGGTGGGTTTAAGCATGGATCCGAACGTCAGACGAATAAAGTTCTTGTTCCAGCTATCGCGTCTACTGCTCAACGGCTTGGACACTACAATTCCACGATTGAATGTGTGGACGTCAACGATGTATCGACAAGTCATTAGCCTGGCGTGATATGTTGACCGTCACCAACAGCCGAGTGGCAGTGATAGTGCGTGTTGTGTCGTGGGGAGTGTGACAGAACGATATATGCGAGCCATAATAGAACCCAATTTTTGCTCCCAGTGCTGTTGTTTCTTCAGCCAGTTATTTCAGAGCCCTCGAAAACGGACAGGTGCCAGGTCGTAGAAGTATTTCATGATCAAACATAGGGATCCCCATAATATATTGCATCGGTGTTCTGGTATACGAAACCACAGACGCTAGCCAATCTCTTCAGTGCAGATGCAAAGAGAAATACCAAGCTTGGCAGAAGCCGTGTATCAGCTAGTCTCTGGCCTTTTAATATCATGATATGCCCTTCCATGAAGTAAGGCATATATATTCTGCAAGAAGCAGACGTCTTTGACGGCCTCGGTCATATTGACAATATATACCAGTGCTATATCCAAAAATCAGCCCTACGAGTGATGTGGATCTTGAACCAAAGGCAAAACAAGTGTCTTGGAGAAATAAGTAAACGTTGCTCGGCTGTAACCTGGCGTTGGAAATTAAAGGATCGCTCACCATACTTTTCCTTAACGATGGCTGTTTTAGACTTCGATAACCATTCTATTGACCAAAAACGTTCCAAATACAATGACCCCTAGGTACAGCCACACCCGAAAGCTCTTTATAAGTCAAGTAAGCGCGTGACCTTCACTGGTGAGGTTAGGATCTCACTCGATCCCATTCTGTCCACCCGCCAGCTTGCTACTGGCGATAAACAAACGTTGTGTCATAGGACACATACCACATATAATACACAGTTATTTTGCTGAGGCTGCAACATGCAAGACGCAGACAGCAGCTTAACTGTTTTTACTGATCACCAGTACATCATATGCCTTGTACAGTGAGGTATATGTGGTATATTTTTGTGTATTATATGTGTATATGTGGGTATCGTGTCCCCCAAAACGTAGTAGATGCGTTAGACCAACACGGGGGAAACATTAGGGCATGGAAGGCGTTATTCTGGTTGCGCTCCCATAGCAAATGCCAAACATGGGGTGTGGTGGCACGCCGAGGGGTGGCTAGGGCCTAGGGGCCCCAACCACACCAGCCACCCACGCCCTCTCCCAACTCCGGTCTTTTTGACTCTGTTTTGACACTGGGCTCAGGTGCGGGATGAGGAGAGAGTGCGGTAGCTGCAGCGCAAGGCTATTATCACTTAAAAGTAATCCGCGCGCAAGTCACCGTCCCTTCTCCACCATATTGTGGAGCATACGGTGGTCATCGTCGGACAACGACGGTCGAACTGTCATGTGGGTTTAGTAGTAGCCCCTTAAATGGGCCACGTGGTAGATGCGTTGGACCAACACAGGGGAAACATCAGGGCACGGCAGGGGTTATTCGGGATGCGCTCCCATAACAAATACTGAACATAGGGGGTGTGGTGGCACGCCTAGGGGTGGCTATGGCCTAGGGGCCCCGGCCGGCCTGGCCACCTGCGCCCTCTCCCATCTCCGGTCTTCTTGACTCTGTCTTGACACCGAGCATAGGTGGGGAGAGGAGGAGAGAGTGCGGTAGATGCAGTGCAAGTCTACTATCACTGTAAACTAAATCACGCGCATGTCACGGTAGGTGCACCACCCTGCTGTAGAGCGTACCGTGAACCTCATCGAAATCGACGGTTGAATTATCTTATGTGTATTATAAGTGGCATGTATCCTATGATACAACGTTCGTTTATCGCCAGTAGGTAGCTGGTGGGCGGACAGGGTGGGATCAAGTGAGAACTTAACCCCAACAGCTAGGGCCACGCGCTTACGTGACTTCTATATATACCTCACTGCACAAGCATATATTGTACTGTTGATCAGTAACAACCGTGAAACAGCTGTCTGCCATTTGCCTGTTGCACCATCAGCAACGTACCTGTGTATTATACGGAAGCTCTATCCTGGTCTCCAGAATTTCTTGCTAAGACTCATTTAGTGTTTATCCTGATTTTCCACGAATTTGACTATTTTCCCTGGGTAAAACTGACATTGCACGCACCTTTGCAGTTGCCTTTGGGGAGAATGATGAGTTTTCTTTAAAAGCCTATGGACGGAAAAGTTTGGACAGCACAGCTGCACCTAGTCAGTTTTTTTAAATTCTGAATCCTATCGTGCCCATAATGGATGTTTTTAGGAGTCTTCTCCCAGGCGTGAGAAAAGAGTCTTCTTTCATTCGCTGTGGCATGCAATTTACGTTAGCTGCTCCTGGTGCTTCTAAGTGCCCATGGGCGGTAGTGGCAATTTTCCTCCAGCTTCCAATACTGATGACATGCCTACGTTACAAAACTCAAAACCGTGAAATAATTTCTCGGTTTTTCCTCTCTCTCTGTCTCTCTCTCTCTCTCTCGCTCTCTCTCTCTCTCTCTCTCCTGTCATCGCCGATCTAATTTTGGTTCTCTTATTGTGGCCCTACTTACCGCTAATTCCGGCAGTGTTTTGTTATGCAGTATCTAGCCACTGTTGGTTTCGCAGCGCTGCTGCCTCATTGCTTACGTTTAACGTCTCCAGTCAATGTTCTATGGCAGGTACTGTTAACTAAAGGCCTGAAACATGTTTTTGAGTTGCAGCATGTACAGCCATGTCGGGATGCTGAGTTTCAAACAAACGTCTTTCCGCAGCAGGCAAGAGCTAAGCTCTCTAAAAACTGACTATCTGAGACGTTTGAATATTTTCCTTGACTATCAATTACCTTTTAATGTATTTTATAGAAAGCATGCATCAAAATATTCTTCCTGGGACTTAATTCATAGCAGAGAACGCCTTTTTAAAATTTTACACTCGGAAAAAGAGTATACTTTAGTAAAGACATTTTAAATTATGAGATTTTTTAAGACCGTGAAATTTACTTCGTAAAACATTTTATCTGTATATATAGTAATGCTGTCTAGAAAGTGTACAATATGATTTCCACCTAGTGCAAAACTGTATCAGCATCGTGTGACTTCTTTTAGGCAACATAGAGAAAGATGTGGTTTTACTTAGATGGAATGGATACGCTATGTGGTTTGGAAACCCTGAATAAATGTTTACTAGGAGGTGGGATTAAAAAGGTTTTTATAACCGGAAGATCCCTGGCTTCAAGTTAAAAATTTAACGAAGATGCAAGTCAATACAAATGAGTGCAAGAAATACTTTCTTTGTGCCTGTTTTCTAAATAATATATTTCAGTCTATAGGGTCATCGAGCTGAATGAGGAAAAAAAACATACTATTTATGTAGTCATTTTAGAAAGAGGAGTTTTTGCAGGCAGTCGGAAAGAAGCTCGTTCAAAAGCCACTTTCTTGAAGTGACTGAAATATCTTCCGATTATCCTGCACGGCTGTTAATATTTCAATCCCCAAATCGAAAACGAATTTCAGAATTTCAGTTAACATTTCATGGCATAGAAAATCTACTGTAGTTCATCGTGTAACCTTTGTGAAAATTCTATGAAACGAAGTCTGGAGTCTAAAGCCTTGCGGAGTAGTTCTATACCCCTCCTTGCACTTTAAACCACGAAGAGAACATTGATTATGCACAACGCTAAGCATTGGATTAGAAAGCAAGTTGCAGAGGGCGGAAGGGGAGTAGAAGAAGGGTTGAGACATTTGCCAGCTTCCTGCAAAGGGACGAAATCTCCAGGCGTTGATGGCGTCAATCCTCAAAGCAATAACTCCAGCCAGTAAAAGGCCTATTTAAGTATCAGCCGAGCACCGAAAGTCACAACCCCTGTGACCGGAATGGCGAGGAAGAGAAGGCAAGGATTAGGTGAGAGTGTGATGTAATCGGGACATTAAGGGCGGCTGTACTGCAGGTAGGCAAACACCACATCATAAAAGCACTTTTGAACGTTAATAACCCTGGGGCGGCGTCCAGCCCACCCCATCCCCGCCCACCCCATTCCCCACCCACTCGCCAGTTCTTCTCCGGCGTACACAACGTTGCCAAAGTGGGTGGGAAGCTCCCAGTCGCCAGTTAATCTTCAAGCATTTTTATGTTGCACTGATGGGATCCACCAATGAGCCATTAAGGGGCCATCGAATTGCTCGGACATATTTTTTTAGAAAATGTTTACCCCACTAGTGTAGGCGATTTACCTCGGTAAATATGCGTAAATACAACAAAAAAAACTTCGTAATAGGCGACCTCACACTCCTAATTAATAATCAGCAGCCTTCTTTTTAACGAAATCAACAAGGAAATATCGAATGCAATATTTCTTTGGAAAGTAATAGCAATTTTTACAATAGAGCGCAAATGCCAAAAAGCTTGAATAATTGGGCCAAATGAGGTAACGGGATTTGTAGAAGTACATGAGGCTTGTATTTACAAGCCATAAGCTAACTAAAAGAATAAGAACACACCTTCAGCATGGTTAGGAAAAGGCCAAATCAAGAGCATAAACTGCATTATTCTCTCACATATAGTAGACACAGATCTTTGAATAGATACCAGAGAGTCTTTCCGGGTGATGCAGAAGGTCCCTCATGCTATTCAAAATTCATTGGACAGTGTCTGTTGGCTACGGTGGAAGTAGCTGCAATCAGGTTACGCCAACTGGTCCTGTGCGCCCGAAAAAACATCATACACGTGGTATAGTTACCATGACCAAAAATCACCTGTTCAAAGGCCGTAGTTAATTACCTTCCCCGATGGTCAGAATCTCCCTGAAGTTGATCATAAGACGAACAGTAAGTTTGCTTTCGCCTACACCCTACCTTGATAACCACATGAATTTCCTACTTGCCCACATATTTGATTTAATGATGTACCAATATAAAGGTAACGACCTGACGAGAATTTATCGAAAGCAAACGTATCCTTGCTAATTGCCTGCTTATACATAATTAACATAAAAACGTATACGAAACTCTGTTGGATACGCTTTAAAATATATGTAAGCAACTATGGCCGCTAACAAATTAATATAAGCTTTGTGTTGTGTTTCATAGCGGGATCAGGAGAAACCGATACAATTTTTCAAATCTTACATTGTTCAAGATACGGTTGATTAAGACGATGAGAGTTTTGTTTATTTTCCCGATTAGACAAGTCATAAAAACAAAACTTTTCTCCTGGTTACATGGAACTACGTCGATAAGTGAATAAGGAATCGTAATGCAAATTGGATGAGTACTCAAGAGCACACCCTATTCTGTGTAACCAGATGATTTTTTCCCTAAAGTTACCGTGTCCTTCTCGGTCTCAGTTCCTTGTGATCCCTGGGCGTCGTTTGAAGGCAAGTAAGTAATTTGCAGAATTTACCGTTCACAACTGACCAACAAAAGTTAAAGTACTGTAATTTGTATTTATCAAGATTTTCAAAAGAAGACGGTTCTTTAACGTTTCCGCTTAATTCGCCAGTTCGTGTACGCAGATGAGAAATGTGGTGAGGTTGTTCAATTCTTGCATACATAGAATCCAATTTTCAAAAAATAGACGAAGGCCTGTGATAAATATGTTCTTTATCAGCTGGAAAACCTTCTGTATTACGTTTTCTGTTGACAAACTGATTGACTGATGCATTGCGCTTATGAATGTTCAGCTGCTTCATGCTCTTCCAAACTAAAACCAGAGAGATAATTGACACCGTTTGTTCTTCCTTGCACATCCCCACGGATACTTATAATTCTCCTGACAAAAGAGGCAAATATACCTTTCTTAACTTAGGCTCAATTTAAATATGATAACTGTACAATACCGCACGAGATTAAGACTGCATTTGTTCCGTTTCTAAATGCTGTATCATCATAAACTGGAGTGCACAAGACGTAACCTACCGTATGATCCAAATTAAACTGAAAATTTAAAAGAAGGACCATCCTATTTACGAACGGATTATTTTTATATGCCTGGAAATTTTAGGTGTTAAAATATAAATCTCCCGATGGCATTCATACCGGATTTCGGTGTAAAACAGTTCAGATACACGCAAATCAGAACTGTCTGTGTTTCGTGATGGGTTCAAGTAAGAATCTGAAACGTCAGGACATTGAAATTCTTGTTCCAGCGATTGCATCTTTATCTTCCAACATATTTGAAAGTTCCGAAATTTTCAAATTTTGGAAATCGCGTGTTTATCAATATTGTCTCAGAATGAGAGGACATGCAAAGGTATGAGAGACGCAGATGCTCATTTTGGCCTCGTTAGACTTCGTCAGGCAGTCATTCAACCCCAGACTCGCAGGTACTCACGTTCGGATTCCGATTCTTGTCACTGGACACTTACACACTCAAGGATCTACTATTGAGTCACAGGCCTATTTTATTGTCGATGGGGAATTGTCAGTACCGCAGTATGAATATCCACCGATCAGGTTACGTCATATTTTCGTCCGCACACACTTTAGAATTAACTGTGAAACTCAGTGGCAGAGTGTTGGACACGTAAACACTCTATGACTAAAGAATCCGGATTTATATAGAAGATCCTGCAAGGCTGAGGTTGGCTATGAATGGCTGATGACGGCTAATAAGCCAGAAGCTATCATCCTAGCATCCCTTCTCCGTCTACGCAGGTCACACACATGTTCTTATGCCCGTCGTATCTACTAATCTGCTGCAATGGTGGCTGACATCTCTCATAGGTGAGAATGACCTCTGCCAGAATAGCATGTAAAAATGCCCAGATGTACAATAGGCAAGAATGCAATATGCGACATCACTCAGGGAACAAAGGGTATCTCAGTGTGTAATAAGGGACCGGTGTTAATAGAGGTGGGGTAAATGAAGGAAAGTATTTCCATAAAATATACTTGAATTTCTAAGGGTATTGAAAATCGATGAGAATAATTCACATAACCAAAGTAGTCATTTTTAAATTGTGTGGTTTTGCAGGAGGCCACAAAGAAGCTGGTTTAAACGTTAGCATCCCAAGCTGACGGAGATATCTAGGGATTCTACTGCGTGTAACTTTATATTAAGACCTGCCCTTAGTTATTTTCTCGAACTGAAAATCCTTTTCATAATTTTGGTTCATATTTCATGAGATAGTATAGCACTGTTGTCTAGGATAAATGAGCATGTGAACTTAGAGCCAGACGAATCCATGGTATCCTTTGCTGTCGTTTCACTCTTCGCCTCCATTCCACAGCAACTAGCGACTGATGTTGTGAGACAACTTCTAACAGAACGCTAAGAGGAAAAGGAAGAGCCCCTGAAGTCCGAACATTTGCTCGAACTTCTATGCCACGGCCTCAAAACCTACATCACCTTTGATGGACAAATGTAGGAACAAATTAAGGGCACATCCATGGGCGCCCACCTTTCAGGCCTGATTGCTGAAGTGGTCCTCCAACGGATAGAAAACTTGGTCTTCACCAAGTATTAACCAAAGTTTTGGACTTGTTACGTCAATGACATTTTTGTCTTTGTCAAAACATCAGGCATTGAGCACTTCAAATAATTACTAAACTCGGTTGATCCAAATATCCAAAGCACGAGGCAAGCTGAAACAAACAACCAACTTCCCTTCCTCGATGTGCTTGCACGCCGGTGTTCAAATGGACAACTGCAAACTACAGTATTCAGAAAAGCCACTAGCACAAAGCAAATATTACACTTCAACAGCAATCACCCTCTGTCTCACAAACGTAGCTGCGTCCGAAGTCTATTCCAAACAGTGGAAACACATTGCAGCCTGCCAGTTGACAAAAAAGGCTGAGCGACAGTACCTTCATGAGCTCTACCAAACTAATGGATAACCAAGCGCCTTGTGAGCAGCCAACGGCCAAAAGAACAACAAACTGAATTCTGGATCGCCATTCCCCACAGAAAATGAGTCTCCGAGGTAATCTCTCCACTGTTACATCCTGCCGGAGTAGACGTAGCCTATCGATCTCAGGCGACAATTCTTCGTCATGTTATGCAGCCTAAGGACAGATTGCCCCCTACTGAATCATTCACAGTTGTCCACCAAATTTGTTGTAATGATGGGAACTGCAGCTACGTCGGGGAACCTGGACGAAAATTTGGAGACCTGCCTACAAGAGTACAAACTGGCGACTCGGAAGCTGGACTCAAATTCGCAGCTTGCAACCCATATTGGAGAACTGGTCACACTTTTGACATTCGAGGAGCGACCATCATAGGCATGGGAACCCCAAAAGCCGAACGACTTACGCTTGAAGCATCGTGTTCAGATGCCGACTCAATCAACAGGCATCTGGACTTTCAAATGGCCGTTAAAGTCCTGCTTCATTACATGCATGAAGACCAGGACAAGATGATTACATCGGAACTATGGCGTATAAACTTAGATGGCTCTGTGACGATCCCACTGGAAGAGGAGGCAGGCTTACACGCACCCTCGATCGAGGTAAAGTTGTCCACAACGCTGCAGCTGAGGCAGCGAAAGTGAGAAAAATCAATCAGTCCAAGACTAACAAGTTCAACCTGTCATTCGAAACACTGACCGGTATTAACAGTAAACGCTTTGGCAATAGAGAGCCGGTCAAGCTCTCCGAAATGTCAGCGACATTAGGAACCAGTTCCGGTTAGCACTTTAATTTTTATGAATTTCATCCTGGAACTCTTATATTTTACGAATCTGATGCAGCCTCTCCTGCTGTGAGCGCTCAGACGATTGAGGAGAATGCGGTTGAAGATCTTTCCGGTGATTTTCAGCGAATAGATGCCTCTGTGGTTGTCGCAGAATTGGTGGGTCCCCTTCTCCTTGTTGACGTGGACAATGGTGGCGTCTTTGAAATCCTGAGGAACTTTTCTTGTTGCCACATCTCCTGGAAGAGTGCTGAGTCGTTTCATCAGTTGTTGTCCGCCATGCTTGTAAATCGCAGCAGGGATTGCATCCGAGTCAGGTACTTTCTCGTTGGAGAGTTGCTCCACGGCTCTGATGGTTTCTTGGAGAGGGGGCAAGAGGTCAAGGTCGGCGTCGATTTCCACTTCAGGCAGTCGATCGATGGTGGCATCGGAAATGGTGGAGGGTTGGTTGAGAACGCTTTGGAAATGTTCCGCCCATCGCGTCAGAATTTGTGTCTTCTCAGTGAACAGCGTCCTTCGTCAGCACTGAGAAGAGGGGCGGCGCCTTTGACGGGAGGTCCGTATACAGCCTTTGTGGTGGCAAAGAAGTTCTTCCATTCGTTTCGGTTCGCATACACTTGGAGATGCTCAGTTTTGCGGTTCATCCAAGCCTCCTGCATCGCCCGCAGCCGTTGCTGTACAACCTGGCAACTTCGGTAGAAAGCTATCCCGTTTGTAGCGTAGTACGGTTGACGTATTTGCGTAACTGGTTCTTCTCGAGAGCAGAGCTTTTGCAGCTGCGTCGTTGACATCGAACCAGTATTGATGCCGACGACGTGCGTGGCTGAGGACATCTAGGACGGTGGATTGAATGGTGTCCCTCAGCTGGCACCAGTGGTTCCCCACGGAGGTGTCCGCGTTGGCAACTGGAAGGATGGCTAGCCTGTTGGCCAGTTCGTTGCTGAAATGGAGATGGTGAGCAGGCACATATAACAAAATAGTATTCAACTAAAGTGGTGGTCACATATCTTGGGTTACCTGCGTAGTGGCAGATGAAGCCTCGTCTTGGAGATGAGAACGGGAGAGAGGAGTGGGCTGGGAAGAGGAGAGAGGGGGTAGGGAAAATGAGTGAAGGTAAGAGGGGGAATATCAAGGAAGGGAGCAGATGTACCGGATGTGGAGACGCACACAACACCGAAGAAGTTGCGGTCGCAGTGTGGGCAGAAGAAATCAGTAAAGGCTGGGGGGAAGTCATTCATGATAGGGGGGTGGCAGTGGCGGTAAGAATGGCAGGAGCCGAGGGTGTTCATGGTGTATCGGTGTTATCGGCATTGCGGTTAATTTCACTGTCATGGATGCGCATGTGACCGAATAGGCCCATGCGATGAGTGAATGCGCGAGGACAGTGAGGCAGTGGAGGCGGTGATCTCTGCTGGGTGTTGGTGCTCCAGGTACTGGTTCACCTGTCTCTGTACGATGGATTCGCAAGTGACCGACCAGGCCGATGCGTGAGGTGAATGTGCGGTCGCATTGAGGACAGTTCAGGAGAGAGTCCCGATCGCTGATGGTGGTGGGGGTGGTAGTGAAGGCGAAGGCGGTGGTGGTTGTGGTGCTGGGGTAACAGGCGATGAGTAGAGGGATGTGGTCTCTATGATGGTGGGAGTGATGGAATTGATGCCAGGAGTGAGGGTGGGGGAGTCTGAATGAGGGTTGGCAGAATTTGACGTAGAAATTGGAATTGTCGGATTGTTGGTGCATTGCGTCCGAGGATGTCCAACTAGGCCGATTCACGCGTGGAAGATGCGATGACAGTGCGGGCATGTTGGCAGGGCCTGGGAATTGGCGGTGTTGGTCCGGGGTGCTAGTGACATTCGTTCCGCTCCTTTGGCCTTGGTGGTGCGATCAGGTTGGCCTCATAGATTGCTGAACCAGTCTTCACGGATCTTCTCTATGCCAGTATATCTTGGGCAAGGTCCTCCCAAGTCGCCGGGCTGATTTGCAGTTGCTTCAACGATTTCTTCAAAGTGTCCTTGTAGCGTCGTTTTTGACCTCCCTGTCGGCGAGCACCCGTAGTGACATATCCGTATAAAAGTCATTTGGGTAGTCGCTCGATGTCCATTCTTACCAGATGGCTGCTCCATCGCAGTTGCACTTGCCTCAGCATGGCATGGATGCTGAGGATTCCGGTCCGCTCCAGGACTTCCGTGTCCGGGATCCTGTCTTGCCATCTCAGGTTCAATATTCGCGTAGGCAGCTGAGATGGAAGTGATTCAGCTCCCTGGCTTGGTTCGAGTAGATGGTCCAGGTCTCCGCTCAGTAACAGAGTGTCGTCAAGACGACGGCCTTGTACATCTTTAGTTTAGTATTCAGGTGAATACCGTGGCGATTCCACATGGAGGCCTGCAGCCGGTGAAAGCCCTGACTGGCTTTGGAGATCCGTTTGGCAACCTCGTCATCGATTTTTGTGTTGCGTGGCTGGCGCATGACAAACGTTTTGGCTGTACCGATTGTTAGTCCGAAATTGGCGCAGCCTGCTGCGAAGAGGTCTATACTCCTTTCATGTACTCCTCCGTCTCGGTGTTTTAGGTGCAGTCGTCCGCGAAGAGCAAGTCATAAACTGTAGTCGTAGACCTACGCGTTGAAGACTGCATACGCCGACTATTGAGAAGGTGTCCATCAGTTCTATATGCGATGCGGATCACAGGCTGCTCATCCCGGTAGGCGTCCATCAGCATAGCCGAGAACATGAGACTGAACAGGGTGGGAGCCAATACGCAGCCCTGCTTCACTCCGTTGGTCACTGCGAATGCTTCGGATACCGTCCCGTTGTCAGTGACGTGTGCCGTCATCCCGTCATGAAGCTGACGCACCATGTGCGTGAACCGCTCAGGACAGCCGAATTTCTGCATGACTTTCCACAGTCCGTCGCAAATCACCGTGTCAAAGGCTTTCGTTAGATCCACGAAGGTAGTGTATAGGTGAGTTCGCATCTCCTGACACTTCTCTTGTAGCTGGCGGGCGGCAAAGATCATATCGGTTGTCCCGCGGTGTCGGCGGAAGCCACATTGGCTTTCTGGGAGCAGTCCCTGCTCTATGTGACCGTTCAGAAGATTGAGAAGGATACGGGCTGAGATCTTCCCGGCGATGTTGAGCAACGAGATGCCTCTGTGATTATCACAGAGTTGCCGGTTCCCCTTCCGTTTGTAGAGATGGACGATGGTCGCGTCTTTGAAATCCTGAGGAACCTTTCCTCGGTGCCACATCTCCTAGAAGAGTGTTGTGAGTTCTGCCATCAGCCAGGACCCACTGTGCTTGTAGACTTCCTGTGGGATCTCGTCGGATCCCGGTGCTTTACTGCTGGAAAGCTGCTGCATGGCCCGGATTGTTTCTGGTAGGGAAGGCGGCAGATCCAGGTCATTGTTCGTGTCCACTTGAGGCAGCTGGTCAATGGCGATGAATGATGAGCAATTAAGGACACTTCTGAAGTGCTCGGCCCAGCGCTTCAGAATTTGCGATTTCTCTGTCAGCAGTGTTGTGCTCTCAGAGCTGAGCAGCGGTGCAGTTCCCTTGATACACGAGCCGTAGATGGCCTTGATAGCTTTGAAAACGTTTTTCATTTCATTGCGGTCCGCATAACCCTGGATTTCCTCAGTCTTTCGTATCATTCAGGCGTCCTGCATCTTTCGCAGCCGTTGCCATACAAGGCAGCGGGATCTGAAGAAGGCTGCCTTGGTGGCGTCAGTCTGAATGTTCACGTAGGCTTTGTGTAGTCCATTCTTTTCCGCGAGTAATTGCTGATGTCGGCGTCATTGTCGTCAAACCAGTCCTGGTGTTGACGGTGTGCGCGTCCGAGGAATTCGAGGGCGGTTGACTGCATGAAATTTCGCATTTGGCACCATCGTGTTTCCACGGTGCCGTTATTATCTGGAGCATGCAGGTTCTCCAGTTTCTCGGTTATCTGGTTGATGAAATCAAACAGTGAGTAGGCAAATTTAACAAGAGTATTTAACTTACCTGGCGGTCGCTTACCTTGGGGCCTTCGTCGGGGTTGCAGTCGGATCCTCATCTGGGAGATGAGAAGGCGTTGATCTGTCCAACCATCGGCATCGCGGATGGCATTGATTATCAGAACGTCCTGTCGATCTCGCCTCCGGACGAGAACATAGTCTAGCAGATGTCTGCGCTGCGACCGAGGATGCATCCACTTGGCCTTCTTCCGCGTCGGAAGGCGGAAGAAGGTGTTGGTCAGCAGAAGACGGTGTTCCGCG
The DNA here is from genome assembly GCA_017591395.1 of Schistocephalus solidus. NCBI lineage: Eukaryota > Metazoa > Platyhelminthes > Cestoda > Diphyllobothriidea > Diphyllobothriidae > Schistocephalus > Schistocephalus solidus. Next base: position 17,688 of record WEDG01009929.1, on the reverse strand, counting down.
CACGTTTGCAGAAGAAGGAGAGGCCGTTATCGTTACAGCTACCGAGACCGTGGGGACCCAGAACTCCCTGCCAGGCAGCGTGGTCCGTCCCGACGCGGGCGTTGAAGTCACCAAGTACAATTAACTCGTCCACCTTGGTCACAGTCGCCAGCAGGGCGTGCAGGTCCTCGTAGAATTTGTCCTTCGCCGCATCAGAGCTCGTCATTGGGGAAGCATAGGCGCTGATGATGGTGGTGAACTTGTCTCCCTGAAGAGGCAGGCAGAGGCTCATCAGGCGATCATTGATACCCTGCGGCAGACAGGGCAGACGTCCAACCATGTCGTTCCGGATGGCAAAGGCAACAAGAGTGTCGCGTGGCTCTGCCTTTGGCCGGCCGCTCCAGAAGAAGGTGTAGCCGGCACCCACGTCCTCCAGCTGACCCTTCTCAGAGAATCGGGTCTCGCTGAGAGCAGCAACGTCCACCTTGTAGCGCGCCAGTTCCCGAGCGACTAGCGCCGTCCTACGTTCCGGCCAGTTGCTCCTAGGATTGTCTAAAAGGTAACGAACATTCCAGGCTGCTAGTGTGAGTGGACTCACCCGAGCAGCCTGGAAGGTCTGGCGAGGGGGATTGGGGACGGTGGTATTGTTGTTTGTTTTAGTTTAACGACCGCGTATTTTGTGATCTGCGAGCCGCGGCCGGCTGTAGATGTGATAACCAGCATTTGTTAGGGGCACCTTTTCTAGCCCCTTCCTCCGCGAGGAGGCAAGCAGTTCTGACCCTAAATAGGGCTTCTTGGACATCCCAGACGGCTGCCGATCTCCACTTTGGATAACGGTTTCGTTTAAGTGGGAGAACGACCCGAGTTAGCCCGGGCCACCTACGGGGTTGCTGTCACCCCCACCGTAGGACTTTTTGAGAGGGTGAGGTGGGAAATTCGGGAGTCAGACATACCGGGTGTGGAGGCACACACAACAACGGACACCCTCACCTGGTTTAGCCCGCTTGTCGTGACGGTTGCTCGGGGTGTGGCCACTGGGAAGAACCCAACTTCGAGGAGCCACAGGTGAGAGTTGGGTACCAGTTAGAGGCGGCCACAGGAGAATTCACCACCTGTACCGGACAAATGGAGCGACCAAATGCTATCTGTGTGGTGCTTCCCCTAACTAGTACCCCTATACCCCACACCCCACAAACACATACACACACGCCACAGTTTGACCGTCATATTCAGACGATGTCGACCATATGCACGACAGAAGGGTTGTGCAGGGACGGTGACTTGCGCGTGGATTAGATTTAAGTGAAAGTAGACTTGCGCTGCAGGTACCACACCCTCTCCTTCTTCCCCTACCTGGACTCGGGGTCATGACAGGGTCAAAAAGACTGGAGGCGGGAGAGGGCGCAGGTAGCTCACGCGGCCGGAGCCGCCCCTGTGCGTTCCACCATATCTGGCTCGGATTCCATGGAGTGAGAGTGCCATAAAGGTCACATTAAGAAGGAGTCGTTGCAGCCAGACTTTCAGTTTGCCGATCAGCCATTCCGCACAAAACACACACTGAGCTGTCCACGCAGTCTGAGTTATCCCGTCAGTTGGCAAGCTTTAAGCAATGATTTTTAGCACACCGTACTAGTTTCAAGCGCGTCAGTTTGTTTATAGTGAGGAAAACGCCCTGCGTCTTCGACCTCTCTCTTGGCCACCCCAACAAAAAGACCACCGTCCGAGTCGGTCAGTTGTCAGATGCATAAGTGGGCGCAGCTGTTAGTGACCTCGTCTACGCGTACTACGTACACGATCGGGACCCCCAAATCACAAGCACCAGGATTTCACACATCAGGGGATTAAATGGAACACATCTCACGTGTGTGCGTGTGCCAGAGGTCACCTTAAGAAGGAGCCATCGCTGCCTGACTCTCAAAACACCAGTCAGCCACTCCACACAACACACATTGGACTGACTACGAGGTCTGTGTGTAATTGTCAGTTTGCAAAATTTCAACCCATGGCGCTGATCGCTCCGTGATATTCTCAAGCTCAGATCACACATGCAGCAGAGGAGCCACATGGAGAAGGAGCCGAGGATCATGTTTGCAGTCATGTCATGCAGACTGAGAGCATGTTTTTTATGCTGTTGCGTGTGGTCATGTGAGGTTCATAGGCAGATCAGAAGAGATGTAGTGTTTTGGTATAGCCGGTAGTGTTCTACCGCAGATTTTCATGGAGACGCATGTGACCTGATAGGACCATATGGTGTGTGAATGTGCATGGACAGTGCGCACATTTGAGTGGGATGCGGCGGGTGTATTTTGGTGCTCCTGGCACTGGTTCACCGGTCTTTGTGCGATGGATTCGCAAGTGACCGAGCAGGCCAATGCGTGATGTGCATGTGCGGTGACAATGAGGACAAAATAGGACTGGAGGTGCTGAGTCTGGGGGGATCTGCTGCTGGTACTGGTCTTGGAGCTCAGGGGAAGTGTTGATGGGTGCACAAGATGTGTTGGCATCGGGGTGGAGCCCACTTACGTGGATGCGCATGTGACCGTTTCGGCGCATGCGATGAGTGAATGCGCGTGAGCAGTAAGTACATTGGAAGCGGCGGTCTCTGCTGTGTTTTGGGGCTCCAGGCAATGGTTCGCCAGTCTCTGTGCGATGGATTCGCACGTGACTGACAAGGCCGATGTGTGAGGTGACTGTGCGATCGCAATGATGACAGGTTAGTACCGAGTCACCATGGCTGGTACTGGGGGCGGTGGTGGGGTTGGAGGTAATAGGTGGCAGGTGGCTACTGATGTGGTGGGAGTGGGGCAAGTGGTGTTCGTCGCCTTGATCGGCGCAAGGAGTGGAGGAGAGAAGATGGTGTCGGTGATCGTGGGCGGCAGGGCATCGATGAAGTTGTTATCAGTGGTTGGTGTGGTCGTCGTCGTGGGGTTTGAGGCAGGTGCAGCAGAGGTTGATGTTGTGGGATTGTTGTTTCATTGAGTTCGAAGAGGTCCGAACCAGGCCGATTTGCGCGTGGAATGTGCATTGACAGTGTGGGCACGTTGGCAGGGCTTGGGCGTTGGCGGTGTTGATCCGCGGTGCGTGTGACTTGCAAGCAGCCCTTTTGGTCTTAGTAGTGGAGAGCAGATCGGCCTCATAGGTTGCTGCACCAGTCTTCACGGATCGTCTCCATGCCGGTCTATCCCAGGTCACTGGGTTGATTTGCAGTTACTTCATAGTTTTTTTCAAAGTGTCCTTGTAGCGTCGTTTTTGACTTCCCTGTCGGCGAGCACCCGCAGTGACATCTCCGTAGAAAAGTTGTTTGGGTAATCGCTCGTTGTCTTTTCTCACTAGGTGGCCGCTACATCGCAGTTACACTAGCCTCGGCATGGCATGAATGCTGAGGATTCCAGTACGCTACAGGACTTCCGTGTCCGGGATCCTGTCTTGCCATCTCAGGTTCAGTATTCTGCGAAGGCAGCTGACATGGAAGTGATTCAGCTTCCAGACTTTGCTCGAGTAGACGGTCCAGGTCTTCGCTCCTTAAAGGAGTTTCTTCAAGATGACGGCCTCGTACATCTTCAGTTTGGTGTTCAGGTGAATACCGTGGCAATTCCTCATGGAGGCCTGCAGCCGGCCAAAGGCCTGGCTGGCTTTGGAGATCCGTTGAGCAACCTCGTTGTCGATTATTGCGTTGAGGGTCAGCGTGCTTCCCAGAAAAGCAAAGGTTTCCAAATTTTTGACTTTAGTGCCGTTTACATTGAGTTGGGGAGTATTGTATTCCACGCTGGGTGGCGGTTGGTGCATGACCACCATTTTGGCTGCATTGATTGTTAATCCGAAATTGGTGTAGCCTGCGAATAAGAGGTCCATGCTCCTTTGGATGTCCTCCACTGTCATGGTGTTAAGGGCGTTGTCGTCCGCGAAAAGCAAGTCATGGACTGTAGTCCTAGACACTCGCGTTGCGGCCTGCATACGTCGACTGTTGAGAAGATGACCGTCAGTTCTGTAGGCGATGCGGATCCCAGGGTGCTCATCAGAGTAGGTGTCCATCAGCATAGCAGAGAACGTGAGACTGAACAGGGTGTGGACCAGTAAGCAGCCCTGCTTCAATCCGTTGGCCATTGCGAATGCTTCGGATCCCATGCCGTTGTCAGTGACGCACGCCGTCATCCCTTCATGAAACTGACGCACTATGTACGTAAACCACTCAGGACAGCCGAAATGCTGCATGATCTTCACAGTCTGTCACGATTCGCCACGTCAAATTCTTTCGTCAGATATGCGAAGGTAGTTTAAAGTGGGTTCGCATCTCCTGGTACTTCTCTTGTAGCTGGCGAGTGGCGAAGATCATGTCAGTTGTTCCGTGGTGTCGTCGGAAGCCACATTGGCTTTCCGAGAGCAGGTTCTGCTCTAGGTGACCGTTCAGACGATTGAAAAGGAAACAGGTGAAGATCTTGCCGGCGATGTTTGAGCAACGAGATGCCTCTGTGGCGTTAACAGAGCTGCCGGTTCCCCTTCCACTTGTAGAGATGGACGATTATGGTGTCTTTGAAACCTTGAGGAACTTTTCCTTGGCGCCACATCTCCTGGAAGGGTGTTGTGAATTCAGTCATCAGCCGGCGCCTGCCGTGCTTGTAGACTTCGGTGGGATCTCGTCGGGTTCCAGTGCTTTCCCTCTGGAAATCTTTTGCACGGCCCGGATGGTTTCTGGTAGGGAAGGCGGCAGATCAAGTTCATTGTTCGGGTCCACTTGAGGGAGCCGGTGAATGGCAGTATCGGAGACGACTGATGAGCAAGTAAGGACACATCTGAAGTGCTCGGCCCAGCGCTTCAGAATTTGGGATTGCTCTGTTCGAAGTGTTGTGCCATCAGTGCCGAGCAGCGGTGCGGTCTCCTTGATGCAGGGGCCGTAGATGGCCTTATTGACCTGGAAAAGGTTTTTCCTTTCATTGCGGTCCAGATACCTTTGGAGTTCCTCAGCAGTTTGGAGCATCCAGGTGTTCTGCATCTCCCGCAACCCTAGCTGTACAAGACGGCAGCATCTAAAGTAGGCTGCTTTGGTGGCCTGTCCGAAGGTCCATGTAGGCTTTGTGTTGTCGATTCTTCTCCGCAATGAGGTTCCAGTTTCGGCGTCATTGTCGACAAACCAGACCTGTTGTGGACGGCGTGCGCGTCCGAGGACTTCAAGGGCGGTAGACTGGATGACGTTCAGCAGTTGACACCACCGTGTCTCCACGTTCGGGTTATCCTCTGGAGCATGCTGGTCCTCCAGTTTCTGGGTTATTTTGTTGCTGAAGTCAAAACAGTGAGCAGGCAAATTTAACAACACACGACAGTTGAACCATCGTAGTCTGACGATGTCTACCGTATGCTCCACTCTATGGTGATGCAGGGATGATGACTTGCACAAGGATTAGTTTTAAGTGATTGTAGCCTTGCGCTGCAGCTATCGCACTCTCTCCTCGTCCTCCCGCACCTGAGCCCTAGTCGCCCCTATGCATGCCACCACACCCCTCCCCCATGTTCAGTATTTGTTATGGGAGCGCATCCTACAGAAGAATAACGACTGCCGTGCCTGATGCGGCCTCCGTGTTGGTCCAAAGCATCTATTACGTAGCCCTTGTTAGTGGGCACTTAACAGCACACGCACGCGTGCAAGATATATAAAAAATCTCTACATAGCTCCTGCTTCAAGTTCCCGTGTAATTGTAATGGCCTAATGTAAAATTGCTAAAAGCATGTATTTGCCGACTGACTTCTCAATTGAAACATGGGAATTCTTAAGAATTACTGAGTGGCTCTGCAGCAATTGAAAAAATGACCCAGTCATCGTGACAGCTGAAAGAATATTAAGCAGTATCTCACGTCATTAGATCCATTCCTAATTTCATTCATTATAATTCCCTCCTACCTAATATAGCCTTTGTTTTTACATATGAGAAAACGCTCCATCCAAATTAAAACCCAAAATTCTGCGCGGAACATATAATAAATCTAGTTTGGAAACCGTAAGCGCGTATTTAGCCAGAATTAGTCCGTAAAATCATTCGAAAGTTGAAAAAAAATTTCAAACCCTAAGGAAACCCTTATATTCGGTTAGACAAATAAAAACCTTATTCACCACACAATGAGTAGAAGAAGGACCATTTTGGGGCACGGTTTCAGCAAAATAAAATTTGATTCCATAAGAGCATCGAAAGTAAATGCGAAAAAGTCATAGTAATTGAGTAGTCCTTTCCACTGAGTGTGGTTTTTTGCAGACAGTCGGAAAGAAAATCATTTAAATACCGACATCCTAACGTGACTGAAATAGCTGGGGATTATAATGCACGATAATAACTTTTAAAACCATGCCTAAGTACTCCATTCTAATCAAAAGCACATTTCGGAATTGCGCTGAATAGTTCGAGAGATTAATTAGCTACTGCAGCATGAGCGTGTAAGCATTAGAAGCATTGGTGAAGAAAGACGAACACCTTTCCAACCATACTTACAGTAATCCGCTTGCGATAGCTAACCTCAGCTAAAGAGGATTGGGGTACAACTTAAAGCTCACTCAGTCATAGATAATTAAAGAATTATTTTCCCAATAATAAATAAGCATTCTTCGGCTTCGTTGTGTAAAACGAGCGAAAGATTCCTATATCGTTATCTTTGGACTTAGTAGTTGTCCCAAGAACAGCATATTCAAGAAGGGTCGGAATGCGTAGGCAACAGAAATTTTCTTACCTAACGTGAATTAGCAATGTAGAAATCATGAATTCAGTTGGCTGCGTGCCACCTTCTTACGTTAAAGTGGGTGGATGAAGAGGAAAAAATGGTGGCCCATTTAAAATAAACCGACTTAACTGAAATGCTCCAGCAGTGAACTACGCACTCGTGCCCTGTAGGTCGAGGTCGGAAATTAAGTCTACATTAGATTAGAGTTTGTTTACCTTTTCGGGTTGCAGGACGGAATATGCGTCGCCGTTACGTATAGGTGGAGTAAGTGGCGAGGCAAGTGAACTGGAAGTGGTCGTTTTTCTTAACTGTCCGTCATGCACAACCGCGCGCAACTGTCCTCGATCGGAGTTCGAGGGCGAAACGCAAGCACCAAATCACCGTCCTGTGGTCAGACAAGATGGCTGTGCCTGCATTATTAAATACTGGTAGATACTGAGGAATGCCTTAGTGTGCGGTCGCACAAGTGGTGATCACTTACATAGTTTATTTTCTGTTTGCATAGTAGGGTTTATTTACTGAAAAGAGTGTACTAGTATGTCTTTAAGGACAAGCATAGCCTTGGAGAAAATAGAATTCTCGAAACATCCAAAAATCAAAGCAGATGAAGCTTAAAATTATTCGCGAATTGAAAAAAACAAAGTTTTAAAATGGAAAGATACCCTTTCCTACTGTATTTATTTTTACGAAGACGTAATTTACTACTAAGGAACACTTTATGCATGGTGTCTGTAAAATATTTTTGAATTTATAGATAAAATCGAAGATTAAAAGGGAAACTGGTAATATATATGAAGCCAAACTCGTAATATATATGTAGCCATTTTTTGTAAAGTACACTTTTCATCGGTGGTCAGAAGGAAGCTCGTTCATAAGACCGGCATCCTGTTTGAGGGAAATGTATTGGCTTATTCTGCATGATAATGAATTTTTCAGCCCTACACAAGTAATTTTTTCCGAATAGACAATACATTTCATAATTTTTGTTAAAAAATTAAGTAGGTGGCACATTCACTGCAGACGTAAATTGCAAAATGTGGATGGGATTCAGTGACTTTTTTCTTTTATAAAATCTACTATAATCTAGGTTTCGGAGTTCACTTAGAAAGATAGGTTTACCTCATGAAATGTTTGGTCAGGACGACAATTTCACCTGAGGAACGGGTTTACTCAGATGACACATTTATCCGGGAGACGAATTTGCTCGTTATTTTAGCCATCGGTTATCCGGCACGTTCCTGGGTGGCAAGTAAAGGAACAGTTTTCGGTAAAGTGCTCATGCTCTCCAGTCTGACCTAAAAGCAGTTGCGAACTAGGAGCAACGGGGCAATTGAGGCGTTGACGGTTGAGGTCTTTCATGTTGACTGCGTTTGAAAAAATTTGGACCTGTGACATCAGAATCATGGATTGACATGAAATACGTATCCTTGAAATTAATTTTAAGAATGATAAACTTTGGAATACACTGCCTCAGCCCCGTCAGTACTTAAAATCGCAAATAAACCAAGTTAGAACATCCAGTTTCAGTATTTTGATCTATACGACGGTGTCCACGAGGACTGGTGAGGTCTAACACCCAAGTTCATCGAGCATTATACAATACGAATAGCCTGATATACGATGAATTCCGCCAGGGAGACCCGAATGTGCGAAGTTACCTCAACCCTATTAATGAAATTCCGACAGCGCACAATACTACTCTGTGTATTGTGGGCGTATTCTGTTTATCTGAAGTCAAAAACCCAACCTCGGGCTCTCGAGACTTCGTGATCTTTGAGGTTCACTTGAACTTCACTCTCTCTTTCAATGGTCCATGCTGCTCCCCTGGTAGACATGGTTTGGCGATTGCCACGTCGCAAGCGATGGACCAAGCATTGCTTGTGCGGGAAACAGTTAATAGCCGGCTACCTTCAAAGAGAATTTTATGAACATGTCTGTCGTTGTCATCTGCGTGTCAGAATCCATCGTTTATTAGCTTTTTAAAGATATTCTTTAGCTGGGGCTGCAAACCCTGGTCGGAATGCTCTACTCTTGTGACCTATGGATAGTTTTTTTTGTGACTGGAGTGGTTGAACTCTTCAAACAACTAACTTAGTGGTCTCCTGTTAAAAGCGATGAGAGAGAGAGAGAGAGTTACTACTATACCTCACTGACAAGAACCAGTTATTTATCACCAAGACGTGTTTTCAGCTTCACTAGACACTCCGGGGTTGTGCCGTCAGGACAGATTGACTAGAAATTTGCGAAGGTGAGAGAGTTCATGGGTAAAAATCTAAGAACCGGAAGTTGCTCACTGGAACAGGTTTGCATCCTTGCCGATGAGCTTGGTCGGCTGTCCGATCGCAAATCAAACATAGAGTGAACAGACGATGGCCAACAGAACAGTGAACCGAAGTTTGGAATCTCCGAGGCAGTCTCTTGGCTGTTAAATCCACCGGAGTAGGCATAGCCCATTGACCGCAGGCGACACTTCGTCGTCGTGTCATGCAACTCAAGGACAGATTAACCCTATATGAAACCTTCGTAGGTGTGTTTACCAAATTTGTTTCAATGATAACTACCACTATATGAAACCTTCGTAGGTGTTTACCAAATTTTTTTCAATGACAACTACAACTCCGTCGGGGAAACTGGACGAAATTGCAGACCACCGTTTATGATCACAAAATGGCGGCTCGGAGACCAAACCCAAATTCACGGCTTGTAACCCGCCTTCTAAAAACTAGCCATAGTTTTGAAATTTAGGGAACAACCATCTTAGTCTGAGACACCTCAAAAGTGCTGCTGCGTTACATTTGACGTCAATGTCTACCTGGTCGGTTCAAAACCTTGCTCATCAAAGTTATTCCGGGCTCAGTCATGATAATGGATACATTTCTGGACGTGACAGTGAATCTAGGTCTACAACTCCATTGTCATGCATGGAAAACGACAGTCATAAATGGTCGCGTTCGAACAAAGCGCCACCTGATGAATAGCTGCCAATCAGTGTTACTTCATTTCGAAATTAGTGACTGTTAGATCGAATCCATTAAATGGAGATCACTCTCCTGTAATGTCATATTAGTTGCCTTTAGATCCTCATGGAAAACAGGTTAAAACAAGTGATTGAACGAGAGTAAAGATGTTGTTCGAAGAAGTGCATTGCCCATTTAATAAATTTAGATAAAAAGCTGTGTTGTATTGTCACTGTCGTTCAAATTCCATGTGACCCTTCGTCTTAGGACATTTTGAATTACCGCAGTTAAGTGTTTAAATAGGTATCGAAATTATTCAATAACCCAGAACTACCGTTGGGGCTCTGACACCTATGTCACGCTGCTGTTCCGTCTCCGGGGCTATAATCACTTGGCTCCATTGTTTGCAAGAGCATAATTGAGTCCCGTGACCAACATTAACCAGGTTCCCAAATCTCAACTCGAGGAGACAGAATTGACGGGCTTGTCTTTACTCTAACCGAGGGCCTAGGCAAGACTAACTCTAAAGGCCAAACTGTGCAACATAAGAGGCAGCTGTTATCGGGGCAACTTTCGACGCGAAGCGCGCGTCTGCGCTGCGTTCTCCTGCAGCCGATCACAGCCAAGGTCAAAATGCCCATCAGCGCCATGCTGTAGCCAAGCTGACGGGCTGAGTCAAGGGACGCAGAGTTATTTAACCGGCTAGGTGGACCAAGGGCGATAAGGGTATGCAGGTATTTTTTGAACCAATGAATGAAAATGCAATGGCAGGTAGGGTTCAGAAATTAATCGGGAATCGAAAAAGTTATGGAAAACCAAAAGATACCCTGCTGTTTGAAGAAGACGTCATGTTTTACCAAATGGGAAAAAATGAATATTTTCATTTGTTTTCTGTATAATAAATGTGAATCAATAGAGGCACTGAAAAAAAATAGACAAAAGGAGTATTATTTAAGCAGTCCTTTGTTACAGAGTGTAGTTTTTGCAGGCATTCGAAAAGAACCTCCATCAAAAACTGACGCACTGACACGACCGAAATGTCTTGCACTATGTTGAGCGATAATTAATATTACGACACTACTTAAGTGAACTTTGCAAAACGCAAAAACATAACAGAATTTCACTTAAAAGTTAAGGAGAAATATCGAATCCATGAAAGTTATTTTAATCAAGGTATGCCACGGACAAAAATTGGACACAGGAGTGGAATTGCCTAATTTATCAGTCAGCGTAGGCCAATAAGACCCCAAACCAACGCGTTATTTTTTTGTAGTAAACAGAGGCTACGTCAATGCGGCTTCCACCCGGTATTAGGAAGCCGGAATAGGAATGTCCGCCGGTACTACCGATGACAGTGCATTAAATCACGAGAAGAGCCTTTACTCCAGGGGCTCAACCCTAACAATAAACCTACTTTATGTTTAAACCTTAACCTGACTCTTATCCTACCTTAACTCTAACCCTACCGGTGGGGCCACATAAGTGATCCTTACCGCGGCGAGGCAGCTGAACTCGGGTATAACTACACAACCTTGCAATGTTTTGAGTTAAATTGTGCAACGGCAATAGAAGCACAATGCGCAAGGCTGTCTGTAACCTGTCAAGACGAAATGCTCTAGGCCATCCTACTGCAGGATGTGAGTGATAAAAACTGTGAAGTCAAAGAAAGTGACAACATATGAAGAAATCACCGTGAGACTACACCTTGCGTACATACGCTGCAACCAACTGACACTTTGTTGCTGAGAAAATGACGATGAGCTATTGCCCCCCGCCACCGACGCGCGCGCAAGTCTTCAGTGATTTCCTGTAGACAACTATCATTTCTCATCCCTTTACGATTGAGGAATTTTGCAAGTCACTTGTGCGGAAAAAGTACGAATTAATGCACCAAAACAAACACTAAGTAGCGAGAGACTATGCTGACCAGATAAGGTTCCTGAACAGCGTATTCAGCACATCGATACAAAATTTAAAACTGTATGGTCATGCACAAAAGTGAGTCTGATTTTTCAAGTGTTACCATGTTTTGCTGACCATATTTCGACAGAACGTGACCTCTCTTGTTCCCGTCGGTGTTGTAGATTGTCCAGCAATAAATTAAATAAGGGATGCAGAGAGAAGCCCAAGAACAAAGCGAACCAAAAATATCCAGAAAGCCGAAAGCAGGTCAAAGCTGAAATATCAACCATTCGAAAAAAAACGCCGATTCCCAGAAAGGAAATGGGCAAAAACTTTACACTGGCAAAGAGCTTCCTTTCCTTACTTTAACGTCCAAAGCCATTTTCTTTGATTTCGTTAGGGCTGGATGTTTAACCAGAAGCTGTTGTTAGCATAGAAGAAAACCAGAACTAGTGTAAACGAAGAATTCAACTAGGGAAGGACGCAGGACGCGCTGGAATGACCCCATGCTCCTCACACACACTCAGATGGAGTTCATGTAAGAACTTGGAACCCGGAAGTACTAACAGTTACCTCCCACTGTGTCTATTGTTCTTTGGCATTCGGCGTTCATGAGGGCAGGCAGCATCGTAGTCACGAATGGAGCTCACGTTGCTGCATCCTTCAGGAGCTCAGGATGCGGAGTGCCGAGGTGAGAGAGGGTGAGATGAACGGGCACGCGTCTGTCTTGGACGGTTGATCATGTCAAAGAGGGTACATACGTACCTGTTGTCAAAAGTAACTCACGTCTAATATTATTTTATCCAACAATAAGAGCAAGTAGTTAGTTGCCTTAGACAATCATACGCCGGTTTCTCGCGTGTAAATTTTAAGGCCAATTAACACATTCATCGTGCGAATCATAAGTCTCTGTCTCTATAATGCTGGGTAGGTTGATTTAATTCGCTTATGGGTAGCCTCGTTTAAGATAGCAATTTTAGTTCACTGGTTGATTTTCTGTATGTCTGATTAATGTTAGTGGTAGACAAATGAAGATTCCTTATTATGATATGATGGAAGCAGCTGGTAATGGTGAATTTTCAAGTGCTCATAGCGCTGGCTGATGACGGCTTATAAACCAGAAATGGTCATTACACTCTCCCTTGTCTTTTCCGGTTGTCATTCTGCTTATATCACTAGCCGCTCCGGGTTGCTGGCAGGGCTCTAGACTTAACCCCAAGACATAACGGGACAAGTTAGTCCTGTAACCGATCGGTGAGCGCCAAACTACCATTGTTAATATTCCCGATCGAAACCGGCAAGACAACGAGCTCGTGGCGCAGTGGGTAGAGTGTTGGACTTAGCCCAAAAAGTCGCGAATTCGAGCCTCAGGTGCCGCATCGTCTGGGGTTGGGTATGGCTGGCTGATGACGGCTAATAAGCCAGAAATTGTGATTAAATTCTCCCTTGTCTTCTTCGGTAATGTCATTCTGCTTATATCACTAGCCATCGTGAGGCTGCTGGCCGTTAATACTTCCTATTTCTCCTATTAAAAATATTCCTATGTTTAGATTTTGAGCAAGCCATAAATGCAGTTGATTTGAAGGTCATGCTGTTTTCTGCACGTCTTCCAATTTAAGTTTTGATTATGCGTGACAAACTAACATCTGTGCAAGAACAATAGAAACATTCGGGAGGCTGAAGTTCGACTTCCCTAGCTGTTTTATTTGGTAGCCAAGAAGCTTTCGACAAACCCCACCCAAAACATTGGAAATTCGAAAAAGCGTTCCAGAAAGTAAAAGGTTGGCAGAGTAGACGCAGACCATAGTACGCCAGCATCATCATAGTCAAAAGAAGCAGGGAAGTGGGGCCCAGGTGGTCATCGGTAGAAAGGAGACGCGACCATTAGAAGTTTTATTTGCCCGGAGTTTTGGGTCAAACTCAAATTCATTACCGGAGGCAGAATCGGATTTTGTCCCTGATCTCAGCATGAATCCGAAAGGTTAAACAGGAAAAACGTGTCATAAAGATCGCGTCTCATGCATCCCCATATTCTTTTTCCTCACATTTCGGAAGGCCCAAAGGTTTCGCATCTTCGGTCTCGATTGAAACAACATCAGTCCCGAGCGTGGCAATCCGTCATTTATTGATAATTCCAGAACACGCCTGGAGGCTCTGCTCACGATGTGCTCCAGTACAAGAACATCAATCTAATGGATTCCATGCCCGCTCTGTGATGACTACCCCTAGGCCCTAATGAAGCACACCCAAGATGTGATAGAAATAGGTGGACCATTCTGATTTATTCGAAATTTGAGGTTTTCGTAGATTGGTAAGAGATGGGAACAGGATTTCCCTTCGCAGTGCAAGTGGTCTTGTGGTGAGGGATCCCAGCCCCTCACCCACCCGTTCAAATTCGAATCCTAACTTAATCCGAATCTCCTCCTACATTTCATCGCAAGGCTACCTGTATTAAGGGAGGAGAGAGAGAGAGAGAGATGCCTTTTCCTTTGTCTTTCCGGCAAATGTATTACACATTACCTTGTACCTTTGAAAGTAAATATCTGTCAGGTAACGAGGAAGACTGCTCTACCGTTTGGCATCCAAAAAATTATAATTGGCAATTAAGCACCGCAGGACGAGGTACTGTGTGCCCCAAAAAGAGGGCCTATCTAGTGCTTGCTAAGGCGAACTGAACATCTTCGTTCGAGCGCAGAAGAGGTATAACAGTAAAGTTAATTAACGGAAAGATCCGAGTCGATGATTGGCCCTACTTAGTCGACGCTGCTGAGCTCCAGTCTGGAAAGAGGCGAAACGGACATTTGCATGGCTCCGCATAAACACATTGCGCCAGGAGTAAAGCTTATTATGAGAGTTGTTAAGCTTCCTTAGGCAAAAGTGACTGTTATTCCACTAGATTCAGCCTAGACTACGTTAACTCACTTCTCCCGGCTGAATTCTTTGCTGAGTGGCCAAGGCATATGGAGAGCTGCGACAGTCCATGGGCCTGAATAGTGTTATAAAATATCCAAAGGTGCCCATAAACTAACTTTGCGGCAACCTTTCACGAAATTCATTCTTCACTTTCCTTTCAATCGGACTAAAAGCTACAGTTTACATTCCCAAGTCACATCACCCCTAATTGGCGAAGCAAGCTAGCCATCGCAAGCCTCTTATGCACAATGGAGGATAGCAGGCAAGCATCCCAAGAATAAGGCAGCGGTGGCTAAATTTGAATATCCTGCGTGAGGAACACATTTAAAAAGTCACATCAAACCAGGATTTAATAACTCAAAAATGAGGTTTCACCATCCAAATGGGCGGTGTCAGTCACAAGTACACCAAGAACACGTGCAAGTATTTACTGCTTTTGTCGAATTGAAACACAAGCCAATCTCAAAGCTTCAACGAAGATAAGTGAAAAGAGGGTGGATGGCAATGCTCCAAAACAGTAATTATCACAACCACAGGGGGGCTTGTGAGTAAGGAAGACAGGTAGTCGGGTTCTCAAACCTGAGAGACGGTAGAGGCTGAATTTTCTTACGGCCCCACACCAATCGTCCTTAGAGCCGTTCGCAGACGAGGCTGCGGTAGCCACAGAGAAAGATACGGGTTTTTGGATTGGGTTACTGGGTGCAGAGACAGCCTCCACAGTGGAGCGCATTCATGCTAGCCGGTTTGAGACGCTGGATTCCACTCCGGTGATCTTAACGGAACCGGTAAATTGTTTGTGAACCTGGCTGGACAGGCGCAGGTGATGCTGCCGAGAGCCCCCGGGGAAGCAGGCAGTAGCACGCGTTGTCATCGCCAGAAGGTGCCGATGCGGCTCAGGGTCGAAGGCCAACGTCTCCACGCCGTAGAATTCAGCTAACTCTTTGATGAAACGACGCTTGTGCTTGTTCATTGGTGGAAACCGGTGACTTGGACACTTCGTAGTGGCAGCATCACCCACTTTTCCAGGGACCTAGTGCCTACACGATGTGATGGAGTTGTAAAAAGCCACAATATGTTACAATGTGACGAATAGAGCCGACTGAAAAAGACATTGGCGATGCCTCAAATGGTGAGCTCAGAAAGCCCAGAACCGGTGTAAAAAATAAAAGGGGAAAAGCTGCTGGCCAGAAAAATGAGCAGTGACAGTACAACTGAATGTTGCGCAAAGGCACTCCGAGGAGTTCCAAAACGACCACTGTAATACTCAATTTCCAAGGTCAATAAATGGCCAAGGAGAAGCCCAAAGCTATGTTCAGGAAATGACCCGCACATTAAGCAGGATGAGTAACTATCTGATTCGAACGGAAGAAACGGGTTTATACACTGATCCTGACAAAAACACTTAATAGCTGACACTTCCTGGTGGGGGAAAAGAGCTAATACTTCTTTCAACAGTTGATATCTCTGGCCAAATCACTAGCGGGTTTGAAACCCCCAGTGGCGTGATTTGGCTAGATCTACCAGATGCTAGGACCTTCAAGAAAACACCAAGAGTGATCCAGGTTTGTCCTTCAAATAAGCCATATACAGCACTTTGACGTGGTAGCGTAGGAGCATGCACACAGAAGAGTCTTGATATGATACGTGCACCCGTCAAATTATTTTCACTATGCAAAGTTCGTCTCGCAGAATTTGTGAGAAAACTTGCACCTCTCTTCACTGCGTGAGGACATTGGCTAGGAGAGGATATTTTTGTTTAATAATTCAGCGCATATCTTTCCCCCATTCCATGGGACGAAATTATATATTCAGTTGTACGGAATTTTGCCATGAGGTCGCGTCAATCGATGTGACCCCTTGCCTCAAAAGAAACCTGATTCCTACGAAATTGGCGCGCGTGATTTTATGGGAAAAGTATTCGGGTAAGCACATTCTGGTGCATTTGCTATAAAGCTTCGTGCTCCAAACAGTAAGCGGTGAATTCCAAAAAGTTTGAAGTGCAAGAGCGCTAAATAGCACCAACGTTTTGTCATGGTTTTTCAGATACTGCTTGTAGCTCAATCATGAGAACGGCAGTCGAGAAACACACAAATGGATTCACAACTGCATCTAGGCCAGCATGGATTAGAGACAGATGCGGAAGGCTGTAGCAAAATAGCAAAATTTAAGCGGAATACTAATAGAAAAACGACCGCGATCTATATGCCATAGGAACGGAACCGATTACCGTAAGATTAGGGAATTTGTGGTATGACTAAGTTTTCTACCTAAATTGAATCCAGTCCTTCCTATCTATGATGTCATAAGTAATTTGGCGTCATATTTGCGTAGCAACGAGTGAGAGGGACTGTCTGTTGTGCTAAACATAAGTTTCAAAATCAAACGCTATTCCATCGTCGGAGGTAAGTATTGTACTGCGCCTCACAGTATTTATAGGTGGTAACATCAAGGTTAATACGGGATTACAAAGGCTTTCGAATTTGCGTGGAGGAGCCCGGTTGGGGTGGAGATCCTCAGTCATTCAGCTGCTTGATAAAGAGGGCGGTGTTTCACCCTTGTTCATCATCCTTTGCCTGGACACCGGCAAGCTCAACCACTTATCCGGCAGGTGTGATTGCAACCAAGATAAACAGCCTGGGACGGCAGCTTAGGTCGATGGGAGTACTGGCGACTACTGCCAAAGTGCGAACGCCGGCCCTCGACCAGATTGAGAACAAGCCAGCACCCGCCTTCCTCCCGTCCACCACTGGCCCGGTATAAGGCAAGTAGCATGATGGCTGAGAATCTCCACCTCCAACCCGGCCCCTCCTCCACGCAAATTCGAAGGCCTTGGTAATACCGTATTAAACTTAATGTTACCACTTATAAAAACTGTGAGGCGCGGCTCAATACTTACCTCTGACAATGAAATCTTGTTTGATTTTGAAAATACAGGAAAATATAACCATGGTTCTGGTGATCGCCTCTTCTTCTCATATCCGGGGACGCGAATCTGCGCTTCTATTAGCTATATATTGTTTTGTCTAGCTGCATCATCAGCTTCTTTATCAGTTCACCATCGCATCGAAGATAGGCCTGTCGGTCTTCCAGCAGGTTGTTGGCCTTCTGAATATAGTCGGTCTTATCCAAGACGACTGTAGAACGTCCGCTGGTAATATCACAATACTTGTGTCAGCTCTTAGTCTCTTGACAGCATCCTGCTCCACTCTGGTAATATATATATATATATATATAT